>OY292394.1:42959434-43018764 GCA_958496205.1 Idaea biselata | reverse complement strand
TGAGCATTGTAACAATGCTAAAAGTAATAAACACCACGCGATTCAAACCGAAAAATGTCTTTAATTTCAGCGCAACTTAAATCTATGCTAGCACTCCGGCTATTTCTAACCAAGTTTCATCGCAATCAATCCAGTAGTTTTTTACGTGAAAGAGCAATAAACAACATACCTACTAAAAACAACTGGCGGGAGCAAAATTTTAACGAAATTTCTACAACTCTCATCTTTTAAATAAAATCAAGGAAAATCGCTGTTTTTGTCTGTTTGGTTCTTTGCTAACCTCTCCTAAACAAAGCAAACGAATATTATTTCATTAAGGTATTACATCGTGAATATTCACAGCCAGGACATATTCTCAATTGAAATGAAGACATACATTCAGTAAAGTAAACGTTATACCCGTCCGTTGTGAGACATTTATGACGAGTTATTAAACACTTATCATACGAGAGTCTTTGAAGTTTATGAAGTGGTTGTCAATAGTGAAACGCGCGCCGCTAGGCACCTCTTCGACCTTTCAATGGAGACGTAGCACATCACTCGATTTGTTTCAAATTGATTCCTAAAGTACTCGTAAATCGTGACTCAGTTCTATGTAAGTGTGGAATGACGTAAAGCATCGTGTCTTCGATTTTCATCGACCTTTATGACTTCTATACCCTTGATAGATGTACTCGCGCAGGTAATTGGTACCTACCTGAGTCAATTTTTGTGCAGACTCATTCACCGCCAAAATAGACTGGACAGATTGGTCAAGTTATTCTAATTTATCCTACTAATATTATTAAGGTTTATGTGGGTGTGTGCATGTTTGTTGGTTCTTCACGCAAAAACCTCTTTTTAACTGATTGTAATGAAACTCAGTGTGTAGATAGCTGGAGACCTATAATAAGTAATAATAACACATATGCCCCGATATTGCCTCAGGACTTATACTGGTAAAACCGCGAGGCACTGCTAGTGATGTATAAAATTATAGTAATATCAGTTTGAAATTTAATGTAATCTTTGATGTATATTTTTATTAGAATCAAAAAGCATCAATTGATTGACTTCAATCGATTTAGTACTGTTTGCGAAAAAAAGTAAGTAACAAATACTCGTTTATACTTACTGACACAAAACTTTCACCATTACAATATTAGTAGAATTAGATTCTTCTTCTGTTTTCGCGATGTTGTATTGAAATTAAAGACATTTTTCGGTTTGAATCGCGTGGTTTTTATTACTTTTAGCATTGTTACAACGCTCAACGTTTCGAGACCTTTCCAGGTCTCTTCTTCAGGATAGACTAAGATGTGATTTGTCATTCTAATGTATTAAAAAAGTTACAGTGACTACCGTCTTATTATTAAAAACTATTAAAATGTTATCAAAAACGTTCCTGTCTACGCAGGTTCCAAAATTGCAATGATTATTATTTACTTTATTGTTAAATTTTATTATTTAATTTTAACTCTATTACTTTTATTTACTTCACTCATTTATTTTATTTCTTAAATTTAAGTTTTTATAAAAATAAACTACATACAAAATATATACATTACTACAAAACCTATAAACAAAATTCCATCTAAGTAACAAACTTATATAAAATTCTATCTACAAGTCCTATAAACAATGTATAAATTTTGTACAAAAACAGTAAATTACTATAAAAACCTAAACCTAGAAGCCCGTCGGCAGCGGGGCAGGGCCCAGGCTACCGATGGTTAGGGACGCAGAGACAGGAACCTTCTGACGATACGTGCCGTATCAAGGACGACTGCCTTCTGAATCTGACCCTTGACCCAACCGTCTAGCGAAAGCCTCTTAAGATGTTGGTCGAGGCTCTTCGCTATTAATCCATTTGCCGACACGACTATCGGAACAATACTTGTCGAATCAACGTGCCACATGGCGGTAATCTCGTGGGCCAAGTCCAAGTACTTAGTTTCCTTGTCCTTTTCAGCCTTTACGAGATTAACGTCATGCGGAACGGTGATATCGACGAGTATTGCCCGTCGTTCCGACCGGTCTACTATCACGATGTCAGGTCTATTGGCGATAATAGTCCTGTCCGTGATAATAGACCGGTCCCAATAGAGCGTGGCACGACCGTTTTCGAGAACTGGAACGGGTGCATATTGGTAGTATGGCACCTCTTGGTCCACAAGTCCATATTTAAGAGCAAGTTGCTGGTGGATGATCATGGCCACCAAGTTATGTCTGTGCAAGTACTCACCATTGGCAAGATGAGAACAACCGGAAATAATATGCCTGAGTGACTCTCCGGGATGGTGGCATGCCCGACAAATATCGACCGTACCATCCTTCAGGATATATTTCCTATAATTGTTCGTCATCATTACCTCGTCGGCAATTGCACAAACAAAACCTTCGGTTTCCCCAAAGAGATCACCGAAACGTAGCCAGTTCACCGACGCAAGGAGGTCTACATCGGGGTCCGTAAGGACCCGATAAAACCTCCCATGCAGCTCCTTGCTCTTCCATATGTCCTTGCGGTCCTCGACGCTGAGTATCGAGGGTTTGCGCCAGTTCTCTTTTGCCAAGGAGAGCGGGGTAAGGTTCTTGTCCACTGCTATCACATCGCGATGCATCCCACTCTCGGAACCGAGAAAATATTCTCTGAGACTGCACACTTCCCGGTTATGTAGAGTCTTAGCATTTAAAAAGCCTCGACCACCACACTTCCGGGGAATGTACAATCTCATCACCGAAGAGCGGGGATGAAGCATGCGATGGGCTGTTAGCTGTGAACGTACCTTCCGATCCAGGGCGTCAAGTTCAGTCTGAGTCCACCTGAGTACACCGAAAGAATAGATGAGCAGAGGCATAACCCAGCCATTGAAAGCTCGCACCTTGTTTCCACCCGACAAAAGACTGTTGAGAACTTTTGTTAGGCGGCCAAAGAAACACTCTTTCACTGACTGTTTTACATCTCCATCAATCGCTAAAGCTTGCGACATACCCAGGTATTTGTATGTTTCACCTTCGGAGAGGGATCTGAGTGATATTGTCTCTGAGAGCTGCAAATTCGATGAATTCACAACTCTCCCTCGCTGCACATGTAAGACCGCACACTTATCGATACCAAACTCCATATTGATGGCCTTGCTGAAATTATCCGTAATTTCTAACAAGGACACCAATTCCGGTTTTTTGGCAGCGAAAAGCTTGAGATCATCCATGTACAGCAAATGAGAAATAACCTCACCCCCTCTCCGAAGACGATAGCCTAACCCTGAATTCCCCAGCAGTGTGCTAAGAGGATAATTTAATAATAAAATAATAATTTACTTTATTATTATTTTACTTTATTATTTACATTTTATTTAGCCTATCATTACCAACTATGCACAAATCACCTTTCAACGATTAATTTATCACTACGTGACTTCGCAAACGCACCCCTTCATGAGAAGAAGTCACAAGAAACTCCTGGGGGTTGTTTTATGGTGACTCATGCTTACATCAAATTTATTGTAATCAAAAGCTAATATAAAATACTATATTCTACAACCGGCAAAAGTGGCTGACAGTGTCCTGTTGTCTAGCAGCAGTTGTTGACTGGGCCTGGGACTTAATCAAATGTAGTACTGGGTCCCAGACAGGCGGCACCTTCCAGCCATCCTCCCTATTGAAATTGTTGGGGTGTTTCTGAATTTCAATGGCTTCCCGAAGCATTCTAGGTACATACCGCTTCTCAGTGGCCAGTATCCGTGCCTGATCGAAGCGGAGGTAAACCACGCGATTCAAACCGAAAAATGTCTTTAATTTTAGTAGAATTAGTTAAATAAAACTCACTGGTCTAAAATAGTCTCGTTCCCTATATGCTGATGCCTGGTGTAAGGCCTCAAGACGAGTAGCAGATCTTTGGGCGCGGCGGCGAGGTGGGCAGCTTCGACCGCCGCAGCCACCGCGCGCGTTTCGCTATCTAGCACAAAGAGAAGCGCACGCGCCGCCGCTTTCGCCCGGTGCTCTACTTCCACCAGCTCCGAAGACCAATCTTCTACTTGCTGTTGACAAAAAATATCATTAGTAAAGACTAAAATAATATATCCTCTGGTATATGGAATTTTAAGGTGATATGTTTAGGGAAATAGGAATTAGAAACTATACTTATTTTTCGGTTTTAATCGCGTGGTTTTTGTTAGTCTTAGCAATGTCTCAATGCTTAAAGTTTCTTGAGCTTTACAGGGCTTTTCTTTAGAATTGGATTAACCGAAAAATGAGTTTAATTTCAATCCAACATCGCGAAAACAGAAGAAAAATCGATATAGTAGGTAGTACGTTCAAAAATTCCAGAGTTGGAACAAAACCTTTATCGAGCGCTGCTTTAAGTTTAAGTTCCACAAAAACTATTCTTGATATTACATTGAATGTACCTAGGGTTGGAAGGTCGCCAAACCTAATAGCCGGACAGACCAGCCAATTTGGCCGGACATCCTACATTATTGGGTCAATAAAGTTTCGATTGCAGTCCAGTTGCAAGTTATAGTTTCATTTTGAATGTATTGTTTGCATTGCAATGATGTTAAAATTAAATTTTGAACAATTTTATTACAGTAATAAATTTATTTTCATTTGCGTAGCTTATTTATTACATACATACCTACATTCATAAGTATATATTTAATTTAATTCTGTGTTTGTTTGTTTGTTGATTTATCATTGTGTATTCTATATGTGTGGACCTATGGTCTGGAAAATAAATTATTTCATTTCCTTTTCATAATTAACTTATAATACTTACCTACATTCAAGTTTTCTGTTTACTTTACCGTAAATCATAGGTACAAACGCCGAAGAAGTTACCTACCTACCATCAGTCACTGCGATATGTATGACGAAAAGGTATATTTGAATTTTGACTAACTGTTACAAGGAAACAGTTACCCTACTAGTACAAGCGTGTGAAATCGAAACACACTTTCGCCTCCTTATTTGAATGGCATTGTAGCGTGTTTAACAGAGGTAAATTTGAATTTGAAAAGCTTTTATTTTTAGAGATAACCTCATATATAAATATGTGTGTAAAACAGGTATTTCTCAGATTGATATTTTCTTAAACACGTCACCTATATTATTAAAATATATTCGTAATTATGTTAAATGATTCTACAAACTCCACAAATTAATGGAATTCTATATAGATTCAACAAGGTACCTACGGAAGTCTTTGTTAAGAACCATAATTAAACGTAAACTTCAAAACTTTATTAAAAAAATGTTAAAATAAAGTGTAAATTAGACCATTTATTTTAAAATCTTATCATGACGTGATCACTATCTTTAATTTATTATGGACTCAGTGTCATTAATTACATTTAATTTTATTTTACTAATTTCAAAAATATATTTCCAGCATAAAGCTGTCAACCGGCGCTATAAGATGTTACTATTTTCAAGAGGAAGTACCTAAATAACTATACATATTTTATCGTAAAATAATAAGGATTAAACGTTTATTATTTTTTAAGTTAAACGCCTTAGACACCGTCTTGTTATTGGAACAAAGACTGAATTATCTAATACTAGCAGCGCCCGCATAAGTCCCGATCCCGCGAGAATATCGGGATCAAAGAACCCTATGTTACTCCTCGATAGTGGAGGTTTCTATTACTGAAATCGGTCCAGTAGTTTTAGAGCTCCAAACAAACAAATAAATATTTAGAAAAGTAAAGTACCCCAACGTCTATACCAAAGACCCAAAGACGCGAGTTCAAGCCTCGCCGCAAGTGAAAAATTTTTGAATGCTATTTCCTTGAAAATAAATTTTCTAAATAAAATAGCCTTGAGCTACATACAAAAATTAGATTTCCTTTCTTTCCTATAGATTTAGTATAAGTAATATAAAAACTTTAATAACTTAAGTACTAAATGGTTTGATAATGGTAAAAAATACGTGTTGTATCCGAGCTCGTAGAACGTGCGGCGGCGCCGGCGCACGTCCACAAACACAAACATTATCGTATTGTGAAACTTGAAAATAATCGAGATATTAATGATACGTCTACATTTTCTGATAATCATTATCGAATTATCAAAAAGAATTCGATAACGTAAATTGACGTATAATAGATTGTTTTCTTAGAAGTGGACATGACAACAAATGATCTGATAATAAAAATTGGGAAGTATTTAGGTATTGCTTAAATACATATTATGTTATTGTTTTGCGTAAAAAATTAATCCCCGGAACAGTAACACGGCCTTCGGTAAATTCTTATACATATACATCACTTCTTCGGGGTCGTTGATTATCGAAATTGCCTAAAGATAAATAAAGCAAGGTCGTCTTGGGATTAAACAGTAAATATATTTTGTATCTCAACAGCATTTCGCGGGCGGGCGTAAAACACTTTCTCGAAAGATTTCAATATTTTGTAATAAAATACGTGTTTATGAGTGTAACTATATTACATTAAGGTTGTTAACAGGTAATAAATAATCACTACCTATCTTAAAATAAAATCAATGTGTTTTAGAGTAGGTATACAAGAAATAAAATAATAGCAAAGTAATACCTAACCTACTTAAACGGCATGAATCGTCATATCATAATACAAGAAGAACTTACCGGATTGAAATATGTGATGCCCATCTTCTTTAGCATCGGAATGGCTATGTCCGATCTCCATGTTGTGGGATTGCAGGATCCACCCAAAAATACCTCGGGCGGCGTTGACGCCTCGCTGCCTGTGCAACATAATACGTCAACAATTTCACCAACATTAACCACACCACTAGGAATTTTGACATTGATTTAAACACATCCATAAATTTTAATCTGAATATGAACATCTAAGGTTATCTCATCCAATCCGGCTAAATGGAAAAATTATGTTAAACGCACAGATAATTATAATCTGTCAATTTAATAGATTACAAACATACGATCTTTAATTCCACTAAACCGTTCGAGTTTCGCACATCCTACTCGTGGATATTTGTTTATACTTTCGAATATTTCGATAGATACATATGAAATCACGTGTTAAGGTAAGAAACCTACGCTTTTCTGCGCAACATTCTATCTAACTCTTGATGTACGTCAATGCATATCGTGAGTAACGTAACGCAGAACAAACACGTCAAGAGAAACGAAGAACAATGCATGCCATGATATTGATAAACTAGTAATATTTATCAAAAATTTTAGATGATAGATAAATAACCAAATGATTATATTAGTAATTTAGTGACTCATCTCAGTTGGGTGCTTGTTATACACAATGGAGCAGTTGACCCTATTTCTAAAATGAACTGAAGGCACGCAAAAGAAGTAATGTTAATTGTCAACAATTGTACTGCAGTTAGACACGCAACCAATGATCTCAAACCAGAGTTTGACAGTTGGGAATTTGTTTAATTAATAGCCTACTTTGTTGGACAGAGCGCATTTATCACAGTCATATTAATTTATTAGTAAACCATCCTATTGTAGTTCCACAAACATGTGAAAAGAAATTACAAATCTTAGTCCATGGGCCAGCCAAGATTTCGGTATAATTTGGGGGTACCAAATTTCCTTTTTACAGCAGTTAGGTAATCCAATCAAATCAAAGTACGCTAATATCCGAGTGAATGTAAATTCACTCGGATATTAGCGTGATAATATATCTCTCAGAAACGTCAGTTACTATAATGTAATCGACTGTGCGACCTCCAATGAGAAGAAGACGTAGGTTTAAGGTACATAGATTTATTTTAATAAATAAACAAAACTTTCATCGTTTAAAAACAATGAAACGTTAGTTCAATATTATAATTAAAGTTATTTTCTTCGCTCTCTAGGATTTAGTTAGACCTATTGTATAATTTATAGCATAATGAAAAAAGTCACCTACTTGGTAACATCGAACGTCAATGGAAAACGACTATGTAGGTACCATTATGTTATATTTGGCCCATGCACTATTTATGACATCTAGCTAGATGGTAAAATATGTTCGTTATTCGTATGTCTTAACTTTCTGTGTTATCAAACAATCAGTAGCACCAAAAACCTTGAACCGTACAAACAATGCATTGTATTACAAATGAAATATAGGACATACCTACATACAAAAGATAATTTAATATGGAAATTATGGTCATGATGATGCGAGACATAATATGATGCAGGTATGGTATACAGGGTGTTTCAGCGAGGGCAGAGTTTGTTATAGACGTCAAGGAGACATTTTTTTGGAATTAGAGGTCATTTCTTCCAAAAACAGCCGATATGTTGATTTCGAGTAAATTTTGCCTCAACACTTTCGGAAAAAAAACGTTTGAATTTGCAAAAGTCGTAGAACAAAAGATAAGACGTCTAGAACAGCTCCCTCTTTGCTTACCAAAGCAAGCTGTTTAGCAGTGAATAAATAGTTAATTAAAGATACCCAATCAGGAAAACTATATTTGGCTGAAATAGAAAGAGGTATGAGCGCCAAAACGGCCAAGTAAGTATCTACTTTCTAAATGCTGATTTATTTATATGTACTCGTAATTTGTCGCATTTGTAGTATATTGACATAGTCTTTTGTCATTCAGCTTCATTGAAATCCATAATGAGCGTTTAGGATGCGCAAGGTTATAATTCCGTCCACTTTCTAAAGTACTTATAAGTTTTGGTATTCATATCTCCTTCTAGAAAGAAAGTCAATATGGTCGTGTATTGCGTGGATCGAGTATCTAACGAATGATTGATGGCGATGAGTATCACCCGCGTAGGTTGCAACATTATAGTGAAGGCTGACCACCGTACTACTTAAGACGCCCACTTGTGGATTAATGATCCCCATAGATGGACTTGGAATAAACTTGTATCGATTCGAACTTTAAAAATAAAAGGCCTTCAATCAAAACATGAAAAACATATAATTAAGTACTACTGGCATCTGGCAAGGCAAAGAATGAACGACAAATGAATCGATGTAAGCATCTATCTGTTTTTTTTTGTAATTGTAACTATTGAAAATGTGTGGAGTAATAGTAAACAAATACGTACTCATTCCTTAAATCGTTTGCGACGTTTCGTAAAAACATTAGAATGCAATGACACCGGCAAGTCGAAAATTCATTCATGTTTACATCGAGTTTATTAAACGCAGCCAGCCAATACATTACATCAATCCAATTCGGGATCTGCCGTTCAATGCCAAAAGTAAAACGTAAACATACACGCATCAAATAGTCAACAATCAGACTCCGCACACCGTCCCACTGCACGCTCACATACTACATCCAGATGCATGTCCCTGAAGATGTCACAACACAGCACTACTGCCGCGTTCATTTTTAAAACACAGCATTAGCCAAAATCCGAAATGTATATCTTCTCACATTTACGTCACTCAATAAAACTTATGGATATCAAACATAGTGGGCGTTGCAAAAACAATGCGTCTTCATCTTAATTTTAGAGAGAATTATTTCGAGCGCGATGATCTGAACCGGGGATGACTACTATTCGAAGGTAACAAGTTAGTATTATAGGAAGTAAACGCACAAGGTACTAGCATGGTGGTCGGCGGCATGGCTGCAGAGGTGTCGTGCAAGCCTGGCGTGCACACTGTCCACCCGCGAACGGTCGGCGGCCAACTGGCGACCGAGCAACTAACACGCTCAACTTCTAGCCAATTCCGCATTTTAAAATATTCCGTTATTTCTACAGCACTACAAAGACATCATCGAAGGAGCTTATGGGTTACGTTTAATGACCACAACTCATCATCATATCCTATTAAATAGGAAATTGATTTGGTTCGCATATGAGAGAATCATGCGTGTCATCATACCGTCATGTCCTCATTACCACAACGAACATCACTCACAATATTCTTAACATCTTTAGTAATTGATCTTATATACCATACCATTGTTTATTGTTTACCGGAAATATAGTTTTATTGGTTATCTATTAATTAAATACACACTCAAGAAAAATTAGATTAACCAAGTATTTATTTTATGTCTGTAATGTGAAGTATTTTAAATGGCAATGCGTTAGGGATTCTAAGGCTCATAATTATTTTTATTTACTTACTTATTATGAGGAAATACCTAATTTGCCTTCTCAGGAAAATGTTAAGTTCTTAATTCGTCATTAAGTTCAGTAAATCCCTCAGTGTTTGGGCCGAGGAACATGAATCGGAATTCGCTGCATAAATACTGCGGTAGGTCACATTGACGTAGACGATACTTACATAACACCAAGAATTACACAGAATTAGTAGGTAGGTAGGTATATTTTATTCTATCAATACTAATATAAACAATGACGTTCATTCATTCTTTAAAGTTACTATTAAAAGAAAACTACAGAACAAAAAGAGTAAACGCCTAAGCTTTGTTTTGTTACCTATTTCAATTGTTGTTGGCATTTAAATGAATGATTCTACAATGAAGATAAGGAAGTAGAGAGCTAACTACGTACAAATTTATGCTTGGTTTAAAGATGTTTTGTTTACGTTATACAAATACTATAAGTTGACGACATATTGTTATTTTTGCGCTGAGCGGAACGATGTCGTAGGTGCTTCATACGGCAGACAATCCCGGCGCGGTGGCTTCAGAGAGGAACAGACAGATCCATCTCGCTTCCGTGCTCCGTTTATAGTTTTGACGGAGAATCAGGAAGTTTGTAAATAATTTATTTTCTTAGCCATTTGTCTATATTTCAAACATTTTTACGTACTAGATAATTGCGAATACGTTGGTTGGCATGTTTTTGTTTTTCGCATTTACAAATTAGGCTGACAACTAATTTGTTAACTCGACCGATATGGACAATACGACTAATGTGGAGGCGGAATGGATCTTACGTGTCAATGAATTTTAATTTACATACTTATTTAGAACAGTACAACACCAGTTAAAGCAGTAGCTGTGCGCCTCGGCGCTTGTTAAACCCTCTAGTATAGGATCACCATTTTATAACTCATCTCCTGAAAGTGTGTCGATTGTCAGTATTCCCTATCGATGTCTGGTATAGTAAAATAACAGTTATTTGTGATTTCGATCGTTTGTCCATTAGCTAGCCAGTACCTTGTACTATTATGTATTTTGTGCTAGTACTTAAAAAAATCAAAACAATACGTTTTAAAAGATACAAGTCTAATATAAATCGTTAGTCAGATGCAGTCAGTTAGTCAGAGATGGACGTAAATTGGACGCATCATAGCTATCACTAGTGCAAAATACGAAGTAGACAGATCATCTGAGGAGATCATCTTATGTAAGCATGTGCTCCGCTAGTCCCGAATAGAATTATCACTCGAGCTCTAGATTTAAAGTAAGTATACGTTTCTAAAGGCATTTTCAATATTTAGTTCTACAATTTTCCAGAAAACCTAATCAATACAGTTATTGTAACACCTAAGTATGTCAGATTAAATCAACTATGTTTGATTGCAATCGAAACGATCAGGAAAATACAAGATAATCGCTACAGGAAGGCGGAAATTTGACCTAAAGAACCCTGTGTCAACAAAAAGTCGTCATAATATGGATGATAAACGGACGCCAATGACGTGGTAAATAAGTCGAAACATTGTGCATTAGCTGTGGACGTTAAATTTAAATAGGTAATAAATAGTAGGTCTGTATGTAAATTGTAAGGGTGATCAAAATGCTAAAAGCAAACGAAAATGTTGTTGATAATGATATAAATTTGTTTCAGAACTGTTGATTGATGAAGCTGAATGAGAGGATCTAAAACAATAAATGCAAGAAGCGGCAGACGGAACGTGGGTAGCGTTTAGCGACAGTGAACTTTACTATCTACACCAATAATATTATATCTGAGTGTGGAATAAGGAAGGAGTACCGATGTGTGTGTATTTCTGGATTGGTACCGTGCGAAAAGTTTAGTCACGATTTGTTTGATCGCACAACATCTGTCTAAATCGACCTTCCACAACAAGCATTATCCCGCCCTCGAACGGTTAAGGAGCTGCATGATTTTACCCCAAACGTCTCGACCAGACATCGCGTTCGAAAGCAATAAAACACGTTTACGGTCGATTAAATAGCCGTGTCGACTCTGAAAACGGAAGGTCACTCTGTACAAATAAGAACAAGTGTAAATCTTACCGTTGACTTGTTTGCAAATCGAATCTTTATCCCTGAGCTCCTTGTCGACGCCGACGTTCCAAACTGGAGACTCCGGTTTGTTTGAAGTCCTAGAAATAAATAACAATAACGTCAATAATCCAAATAACCTTTGCGGCGGTAGGTAACAATTTTAGAATGGGACTAGTGATTGTGGAAGGGTAATCAAATAAATAATGTGAAGGGCAAAGTTGTAAGTTAACTTCGTATGTAATGATTCAGTGCATGACAAATATCTCATTGTTTGGCATTCAAGGGTCAATGCACGCGTCAGCCGCAGCCACCAGTTCAAGAACGGGTAAACGGCGGGTGATCATTTTTAACGTCATCGTTAAAATAAAACTGATTCATATTGCATCAGGAATCAGGAAGGAAAATAAGTGCATTGCCTTTTACTAACCATTTTTATATACTTCGGTAAATTGTTGAAATTGAACGAGAATTTAATTCTAAAAACAATATACGGGTTGAAGTTGAAAACCTCCTGTCTAACTCCCAACGGAAACAGAGGGGTGTTATTTTGAAGGCGGTTAAAAACGGAGTGAAATTAGAAGCATACACATCATTAAACTCAAATTTTGACTGCCCTTAGAGACACGTTTAGGTATAATGAAAAGACAAAAACATTGAGCAGTCATATTACTAACGGTCGTAATTAGTACAAACTTAAAATTCGACAGTACAATGCAGGTTCTTGATTTTTACCATTGTTTAGCTAAGAAGTTGACGTAATACTCGTGATTGTGACACTTGCTAACCGAACGATAGAGGTCGCTCGTCGTTACACACAAATATTGTACGACATAAAAATTCATGACGCCGCCCGCGCCGTATACTATAACTATTTTATTTATTGACAGTTTACCGTCAAACTTATGTTCTACCTACAAAGGATGTGCGTGCACATGATGTGCATTCAAGCAAGGGATCCAACTTCATATAAAACCTAGCTACAGAATTGTTAAATGTGCTTACTGCCTAAGCAGAAGCAGCTCGAAAACTAACTTCTTCTGCTTCAGCACATTTTGCCGACGTTGAATAAAATATCAGACACAAGAGTGAGACAAAGAATTGCTAAGACATAATACCTCTTTTAGAAACGTCTCTGAGTACGACCGTTGGTGTAATTTTATACAGCTAAGATGGATTCCAAGTTAAATCTAGTACAAGTCTCACAAGATAATTAGAAACGAAATCACGTTTTGCTCATGAGTTTTTCTATAATGAGGCTGTTAGGTCTGTGTCTATAATACAATTTCTAGGTAGAATATTGCTCACATTATACCTTTGTAAGTAAGTATTGTTTGTTATAGTGATAAATCCATTTTTTTTTAATATTTACTAATATTATGAAGAGGAATGCAATTGTAGACCCATATGATGTGGATAATATTACGATTGTGAAAGGTAATATCTGGACGTTAACTAAACCGAAATGTTGAGGACACTTGGCGCAATAATGATAGGTATATCCAAGGACAAAGGCAACATTTCAACGGGATCGAGACATAAAAGGGTAAACCCGCGGGGCGCTGCCGGTAAATAAATAAACAGGTTTTGTGATATAGTGCGCAAGGCCACGAAAATAATTTGCATTGATCAGTCCAAGGAAAATGAGTCAGAATTCCATCTATGTAGCTCGTTACAGGTAATAAAAAAAGAAAATTGTATATTAAAACCGGAATCCGGAATCGCGGAAGGATTTTAGATAAATAATTATCACTATAGAGTTATCCGAATTCTGAGTAAACTGTGAATCTTCATTTGTGTGATTGTCCATAGTGCGTCATCGTTTGCACAAAATCCCCGACCTACATTACAGAAACTTCAAATTATCGCGTCATTTTTATCATGAATGATACTAGAAACACTATAAAATCTATTTTATTTATGATGAAAGTTGTCTTCATTACTTTTACGAAAATAGGCAAGGAGATCAAAATATTAGAATAAACATAACAACTATTGTTACTTTTTAATTTTAAAACTATTTTTTTGGCTCTAACGGGTAAGAACTTCCTTACTTTACCTAATGGAGAAAAGAGAAATAATAAGTCCTAAATGATAAAAATTAGTAGAAATACTTACTGCTTCACTTGACGAGAACACCGGCGTAGTTCAGCTGCGAAAACGCAGAATTCTCCGAAAGTTAGCGTGAGTGACTTGCGTCTTGCACATTGCCGTGCACATACTAGCATTTCGAACACTGAAACAAACGAAAATAAATTAAGTAATCTGAACTGTAAATGAAACCTACTGTAATTTCGGTTGTAAAAAGAAATTTCTTTGCGTTTATTTGTGGAATAGCAGTAAATCAAAAAGAACATTGCAATACAGATGACAAAGAAGTCTTGATTGAAAAGGTCATTTATTTAGATGAAAAAACTAGATAGAGACTATACATAAACATGAAGTATTAGAGTTAGACATTCAAATGATTACAACAACGTAGGTTTTAGCATCTAAAATTAGCATACCATTAAAAGCTAAATTAACACCTTTTTATGAACCTATTAAAACGTAAGATACCTACTATAATAACTCGACACGCACTCATGGTTTAATCCACGAGGATATCTAACTAAAGCAATTATTTACTATGAAACACAAAGGTATTTAAACGTAGAATGGCAGTCTGTTGAGCAGTTCTATTGTAACATAACACGAGTTAATTAAGGACTAGCAATTATAGAAGGTAGATTAGATACCTACCTAAAAGTAACAACCGACCCAGTAATAATTCTCATTTTATAGTTTTTAAACTAGAACGGAGGAGAATCAAAATCGAAACTAAGTCAAGGTTGGAAATTACATTTGCGGGTGCAATTTCGTGTCGATTGGGTAATTTAATCGTATCTAATGAAACTTAAAACTGCATCACAATGTAGGTATACATATTTTAACGACTGAATAAAGGCAGTAAAATTTTGTAGCTGCCAATTCACTAATCAAATAATAAATAAATATTGTATGACGTAGATCTCGCATCGACATTTTTTTACTAGATAGGGGTCGGATATTTTGCCGTACGTGGACCGCTAAACATCAAGCAAGCCGTAAAATAAACAAGAGTCGTGAACTCATTCGGTCGTAATTGGTCATTCATCATCACATCAGTGAGCAATATCACGGTGAGATCATTGCGTTCACGCACCTGCCGCAACAATACATTGCGGATATCTGCCCTAGCAATTATTATACATCACGTAAATTAACCGATTCATTAAGATAATATTATATAAACAATTAATCACGATATATCTCGATTTATGCGTTATAATTATTATTGTGAAACTTATTGTTGTTGTTATTTATTTTATATTGCTTACTTAAGATTCAGTTATTGTTATGTAACTATTATTTGTTGCATAATTGATAACGAACACACAAGAAGGTAAACAAAATTCCCCTTATTTACAAACTGTAATTAGCGATGATTCAGTTAAAAGTCAATGTTTTCTGTCGCGAGTAAAATTTTGCGTCAGCAAAAGCATAACAGACAACACATTGATTAATTTGTGCATCGTTTATTAACGTTTATAAATAAAAGGATAAAGATATATTATGGAAAGAACAAAAAGTTTTAAGTAAATAAATAAATAAAATAAATAAATAATAAATTTATTTCCAAATTAATGTGTACAAATTAACTTAATTCAAATTTTGATTTAAATCTAAATCGTGATCGTGATCTAAAGTGTGATCGTTAAGGTCAATGTGATCACAACCTATTTGTTAGCAATAAAAAGTGTTAATGATTCAATGACTGTCCAAAACAGGACCCACATAAACAACAATGGAAAAACTCAACACTTTGTATCTAACAAAGTCGAATGCATGGGCGTCTTAGAGTCTAGTCTTACAGTGAATTCAACTGATACGTATGATACAATTACAGTTTTATAGCTCAATTCATAACGTAGCACACCACAAAACAAACGTAGGTACACTGATGTTAATTAACACTAGTTGTTGTTAGGGTCTTGACTAAGTGCTCGAGGTAGGTACTAAGATTTATAGACGGTAAATAAATTTACAAAGACGACCTGGCTAACACGGTGCACCGTAAATTGTTTTATGCGACAGTTGTTTATGTCCCATAATTTATATGTTTGCGATAAAATCGCCACTATGGTACTTTAGGTTAGGTGACCACGTGCAATGTGCATCTCACAAATTTATATATAGCAACGTTTTGTAACAAACAATAGCGAAACAATTACATACCCAATTGAAGAACCAATATGTGAATCACGATAAGACAGAAATTATTCAATTGAAGTAATACAGCCATGGCAAATTTATCCACATAAAATATAACTTATTGAGTACAACACAACATTTTAGATTCAGGAAGGCCAAACCGAATATCTATTATGGTACAGCCTTTCCGATAAAACTGTATATATCATAAGTCAATGTTTTATCTAATCTCAAACGTTTTAATAAATATTGCGTAAATAAAATGGCATTTAGTCATTAATTGTCAACTCGTACGCAGATACTAATACTACTCAGAAATTCCCCCCAACAGTTCAATTACAAGAAACGAGATATTAGAGCTATATGAAAACAATTATAATAGAAGCTTGTAGATTAAGGAGACCTAAAGATTGAGTATGATCAATAAAGACTATTTATTTTACGGGAAGCGTAAGATATAATCTCGGCGCAATGTCTACAATCTACAATACACTAGTTAGATGTCTCTAGTTATCTAAGTCTTGAATCTTAATGCTTTTTACAAAATGCGGAACTATTATTTTACGAGACGACGAGCGACGTATTGAAATGGTTTGTTGATTCAATGTATAATGTACGACAAACGTGACGTCACAGCCTGATCTATTGCTACTCTGACTCTGACCTGAATCAAAACTTCCTTGCTTATTCACGAGACGCAATAACAGTTACCTACTTATCACAATATCTTACTGTTGATGATATATCTAAGTCATCAAAACACATTCTAAGAAATAGCAAAGTTGTTCACGAAAATACCATAAAACAATAACGAGACAACATGTTTTAGGGATAAAAGGAGTATTTAAATATTGTTTTTAAAACTATGGATATCGCTGAATGAAGAATTGTTGCAAAAACAAATTATTGTAGCATTGTATATCTATCTTAGTTAGTTTTCTGTATATTTGTCTTACTAATGTATGTTATTTTGGTATATTGTTAGTTGTGCAAATAAAGCGTACATTTATCTATATATCTGTAAATCTATATAATTATATAAAATACAAAGTCCTGACTGATCTACATATCAACGCAGAGCCCAAACTGCTGGTCCTAGAGCCATGAAATTTGGTGAGTGTATTCTTTGCGGTGTGTAAACATCGACTAAGAAAGGGATTTCGAAAAATCCCGCGGGGCCGAGACTTACGCGAGTGAAACCGCGGGACTCTGCAGTAATTTATATAATATAACACAACAAAAATAACCGAGCTACTATAAAAACTAGCCAAATAGTTTGCAAGTTGATACAAAATTATTTAACTAATTGTTATTCGTGACACGTAAAATGGAGAGCATTTGTACACGTATTAACAACAACGTATCATTGACAAGGCCAACAGTTTCATACACACTCGGTCCCTCTAGTTGAATAGGTAGGTATGTGTGGCCGGTACTTCAGTCAATGACAAATCTAACTATTTCAACAAAGTAATCGTTATCACAAGCTTACATCATCGTGCTTTTGATATTATCGTGCGACGCGATACAGTAAGCTCTCTAATTTATTTATTCTTTTTTTTTGTACATTTAATGGTTATATGGCCATACCTACCTACTCCTTTTTACACTGTCTATGCTCAAAGAAAGACCCAACTATGAGTAGAGTCATAATATGTATGATATTTATCCACTATTGTGATTATGACCACTAGTATTACCTACTACATATTACGACACGTCTTTAGTTTTGTAACGTGACTGCATAAAAATCGTGGTGGCGTTTTATTTAGAGGGCCATGGCTTGGCTAAATTTAAAATACGGCAAGCGAAACTTAAATATTGCGAGGTTACTTAATATTTAGTTTGGCGTAATACAAATCACCAAGTAGACTCGATTTGCCAATACATTGATGAAACGCGACAACCGAGACCGCGCGGTGTTTATACAATGTGCTCTAAGTGCTCTAAATTTTTATCGTCAACTAAATGTAGCAGTAAAATACAATAAAAAAGTTAAATTAAAAATTTAAAAAACCCCCGACTTAAAAAATCTTCAAAGTTAAAACAAAACTAAACTTTAAACAAAAATAATAACCCGAAAACAAATTTCATGTCTCTGAGTAGGTATGTGGTACCTTACGTTCCCGCGTCGGGGGACGCGGTACTATAAGCACGAGTAGGTTACCATCAACTTCTGTGACACATTCCCGCGTCCCCCGACGCGGGAACGTAAGGTACCACATACCTACTCAGAGACATGAAAATTGTTTTCGGGTTATTATTTTTGTTTAAAGTTTTGTTTTGTTTTAACTTTGAAGATTTTTTAAGTCGGGGGTTTTTTAAATTTTTAATTTAACTTTTTTATTTCACCCTTTATGTAAAAGCGATTTTGATGAAACATGCTTATTGTTGTCACAAAAGTCACGTCCTTTTATTTGATACCCCACTCGGGTATATTTGAAAACATTCGGTTTTTATTTCCGAGTTTGACCCTACATATACTTTGAACGGCTGAACCGATATTAATGAAACTTGCATATTGTTGTCACAACAGTCATGCTCTTTTATTTGATACCCCACTCGGGCATATTTGAAACCATTCGGTTTTTATTTCCGAGCTTCAACCAACATCTATTATGAACGGCTAAACCGATTTCGATCAAACATAGCTAAGAACACTCGCGCAAAAGACACCTATTAAACAAAAAAAACTACATTCAAATCGGTTCATCCGTTCGTGAGCTACGATGCCACAGACAGATACACAGACAGACAGACAGACAGACAGACACACAGACACGTCAAACTTATAACACCCCTCTTTTTCCGTCGGGGGTTAAAAATAACCTGTGAATATGACGCCTTTCACGACTAGACTAGAACATTGTAGAATCGTACATACCCTGGGTCTTAGTTGGATAAAGTTCGATGTCGTTGAAAAGGCTCTGCACCCTGTCGGCTGCGGCCGCCTGTTGGGGTGTGCCCACGCGGCACTCCCATGCACTCGCCACCTCCCTGAAACAATGAAAATTCGTTTAAACCCGAGTTGTACGCTAAGCGGTTCGTTATACCACTGACATAGGTTATACCTTATTCTTCAGCACTGCGAGAGAATAGAACCAAATGCCTGCCTACGTCTATTTAACCCCCGACGGAAAAAGAGGGGTGTTATAAGTTTGACGTGTCTGTGTGTCTGTCTGTCTGTCTGTCTGTCTGTGTATCTGTCTGTGGCATCGTAGCTCACGAACGGATGAACCGATTTGAATGTAGTTTTTTTTGTTTAATAGGTGTCTTTTGCGCGAGTGTTCTTAGCTATGTTTGATCAAAATCGGTTCAGCCGTTCATAATATATGTTGGTTGAAGCTCGGAAATAAAAACCGAATGTTTTCAAACATGCCCGAGTGGGGTATCAAATAAAAGAGCATGACTGTTGTGACAACAATATGCAAGTTTCATCAAAATCGGTTCAGCCGTTCAAAGTATATGTAGGGTCAAACTCGGAAATAAAAACCGAATGTTTTCAAATATACCCGAGTGGGGTATCAAATAAAAGGACGTGACTTTTGTGACAACAATAAGCATGTTTCATCAAAATCGCTTTTACAAAAAGGGTGAAATAAAAAAATTAAATTAAAAATTTAAAAAACCCCCGACTTAAAAAATCTTCAAAGTTAAAACAAAACTAAACTTTAAAAAGGCAAAAATAATAAGCCGAAAACAAATTTCATGTCTCTGAGTAGGTATGTGGTACCTTACGTTCCCGCGTCGGGGGACGCGGGAATGTGTCACAGAAGTTGATGGTTACCGACCCGTGCTTATAGTACCGTGTCCCCCGACGCGGGAACGTAAGGTACCTACCACATACCTACTCAGAGACATGAAATTTGTTTTCGGCTTATTATTTTTGCCTTTTTAAAGTTTAGTTTTGTTTTAACTTTGAAGATTTTTTAAGTCGGGGGTTTTTTAAATTTTTAATTTAATTTTTTTTTTCTTGTCGTGTATAATTTAAAAATGTATCCTTTGAATGACTTGTTAATATAGATACTTAAGTAGTATGTAAAGTAAGTTGGAGCGGTGTTAGTCAAGTGGTAGATACCTTGACTTTCATTCCGAAAGTCATGCGTTCGAATCCCGGCCCGGCAGACCGTTATAACCGTTATTAACATCGCTCTTAAGGTGAAGGAAAACATCGTGAGGGAAACCTACAGCACAGCTTAGTTAACACCAAATGTATTGAACCGTTCTTTCCTCTGACTATGCTGGGAAGGTAGTGTGCTGGGCCTGGGCACGCCTGCCTACTCCATCTAACAACACGCCTGCCTACTCCATCTGTCCTGGGCACTACAGTGCCATAAAAAGCATGGATTAAAATAATTAAGTAAAGTAGGTACCTACCTACCTACGTATTTTAAATATAGGTTCATATGAAAGTGATCATTTTTACATACTCGACCTTGGCTACTATAATTATTGATTTTTAACCCCCGACGGAAAAAGAGGGGTGTTATAAGTTTGACGTGTCTGTCTGTCTGTCTGTCTGTCTGTCTGTCTGTCTGTCTGTCTGTCTGTCTGTCTGTCTGTCTGTGTATCTGTCTGTGGCATCGTAGCTCACGAACGGATGAACCGATTTGAATGTAGTTTTTTTTGTTTAATAGGTGTCTTTTGTAACAAAAGCTTTTGTTTGAGAAATAAAAGGCAAATAAATAAGTGTAGTCGATTATTAAGTCATACCTTGACCAAGTTACCAATATATTTGAGTGGGCGGATAACAACACAGACCTTTAGAAAAGCTTGATAGATTCAGAAGACAACGAAATAGAGTGCGTTTCATCTTTAAATTCCTATGCCGTCATGTTGGTAGCAAAACAAAAAAGTGCAAAATACAAAAAAAATAATGTGCTACCTTGAATTAAGGGAGATTTGTATTTAAAGAATGAATGAACGAATCTTCCTGTATTCAAGGTTTAGGGTATTGCACATTCAAGATATTAAGGCAAGACTTTTTTGGTTTGCTACCAACATGACGGCATAGGTAATTAAAGATGAAACGCACTTTAATTTTTTTCTAATGTCATATTAAGATAATTATATTACGGACCTTCTTTCTCCCCAACCTCCTAAAGGTTAGAGGTTTACCCCCCAGGGGTTAAGAGTTTTTGTAAGTATATTTGTCTTCTAACTAATCTTACATAGTAAACAAAGTAGTTCTAAAGTCAAAATGTATGGTTTAAATAGACTTTTCCCTGCTGCGCCTGCGTCTGTGGCAACCCCAAAATATTGGTAAAAAGATTCCGGAACACACGGGAGCTACACAGAAACAAGAACCCTAACTACTAGATAAACTGTGTTCAAGAGACACCTTTCGACACAAGCTTCGCATTTAAATATTTTTCTTTCATGGTAAATATCATTATCTATTAAAGAGCGCACTAGATGAGTAACAACAGGTAAATATGTAGGTACACTCACATTATTTTTAAAAAATCCATTGAACAAAGTGGTACACAAACGAAATGACGAATCACTGTCTTGTCTATCTCAGATACTTCAGTTAAATAAATAAAAAACTAAGGTATCGGTGCTTTATATTAGATATCGTTAGTCAGTCCTTCTAATCAGTTCACACGCATAAGCATTGTATGTTAGCCCTTAGGTCACCTAACGATTAAACGACCAAAGAAAACTCTGTGAAACGAACCTTATATTGCAGAGTAGGCAGGACTTTCGAGGTGCTGTATGTGGTAGACTAAATAACATTCCAGCCATATCTATGGGTTCCAGACAAACATGAGTCGAATTACGTTGTGTGAAATTATAGATATGCCGATGGCGCGGCCGCGGCGTAGGTAGTACCCAATTCCCACGTGAAAGGAAGCGATAAAGATTTTATTAACATAGGTACATAACATAACATAACTGATACTACGAACTCCGACCAGGGTTTCAGGAAGCTAACTAATAAACTTGTTCATTTAGAATAATGCTACTTACTTTTGCAAATGAGTTATAACCACGACACCAAGATCACAATTACATATTTTAGCTAACCGAGAATAAACACTAGAGCAAAACAGAGTAAGACACAAAATCTTACATAAAATATTCATATTTTATCAGAAAACTGCTGTTTCATGTCATAGTTTAACAAACAGGAATTAATGTTTTGTAGTGCGGACACAAGCATTCGAGGTCCCTCTTGTTCTGTTATCCGTGAGACGATACAAAACAAAATGACGCCAAAGACAGGCTCTTCTCAATCTTGACCTAATCGATAACCTAAACAGAGCGTTTTAACTATACAAACTATAATCATTCGCATTATGCTATTATTAATAATAATTGATCATTTATTCAATGCCCTCTGAAGGAAGGTTCTGTCCGAGCCAAATCCTAAAAAATACAAACAAAACATTACCTACATCCTACATTACTTTTTATTAAATTAAATTCTCTAAAATTAGTCACCAGAGGCTTTTCTTCTTACAATTAGGTAAGGTACTTATGCTAATTTTAATAATGTACCTATTGTGAAATTTACGAATCTATTCGGTCAGAATCTATTTCATTCGCTTTAGTATTTTAATCTAGGTTACTTTTGTAGTGACTTACATTAGCCTAGTAATTACTGACCTACAATTACCTACTATCCAAAATTTAACAAGTGTGGAAGGACTTTAGTATGAAGCAGGATAACTTCCACTGAGTCCTTATAGTCAGGTACAAATTACAATGGTACAATCGACGTTCACGTCATAATATTGAGAAGAACCGTGGAGAAAATAACAGACGCCGTGGCTACTGCTGATTCTTTTCATATAAAACTAGCAGCGTCCCGCGGGTTCACCCGCGTCCTGATCTAGTGAGAATTTCGAAAAATCCTTTCTTAGAATCAAATAGCTATATAGGTAGGATAGCTTCATATGACAAAGAACACACTCCAAATTCTATGTCCCTATAGGACCAAAAGCGGTGAACAAATGAAAATATTATGCCAAGCAAGCCTTTTAATTATTTAAGTAGTTCACAAATGTTTTAAAAATGGAAGAATACAAACGAATCCAACAAAGTTCATTGTTCTAAAATGAATAATGTGATGAGTCTGGCAATGTTTCAAAATTCTGCATAATTATTTGTAAAATCACGACATATGAGACATCAGAAGACACATTAAGTTAAAATTCATGTGCATACCTACTCACGGTAACTCAATGTAGCTACTGTCACACTCATCTTCGTTTTGTCAGAAACCACTGTGATCAAGGGATTTTTTCTGAGAATTCATTAATCAACATCATATTGTTAAAGTTTCGCCATAACACGAAATATCATTTTCTAAATGTACCTAAGTATACTACATCTTCTTCTGGTAGGCATATGCGATATTCGTTCGTGAACCAACTTAAGATGTATGGACGCATTTCAGAAATTGTAAAATGTCTGGGACAAACGGGAATTATGGATGACTCTTACAGACCGAAGAGTCATCCATAATTCTCGTTAACGATAAAGTTAGGTGCTCAAAAACTTTAGGAATTCATCAGAACCTGTCAATTAACCGACTGTTTACATTATATATTCATTTCCTACTATAATATTATAAAAGTGAAAGCTTCAGTGTAAGTATATTTGTGTATGTATGTTTGTTGCCCCTATACGCAAAATCATTGAAACTATTGCGATAAAACTCGGTATAAGGATAGCTGGAGACCTGGAATAAGCTAAGCATAAGCTGCGATATCATATTTTTATCACGATACTCCACGGGGCTGTCCCGGCAGCGAGCGCCCTGAAGTTCTTTTGCCCGAATAAGTCCTTACTTATGCGGGTGAAACCTAAAGGCTCCGCTAGTATATTAATAAAGGCTAAGTGTACTCAAAGCATCCAATCATGCTTGGCCAACCAAAACACGGTCCTCGTTTGTGATTCCCTTTCGGCACCTAATATCAACATACATTAAGTATTGCATCGATAACGATGACAATACTACAAACGAAAAGCGCGTGCGACCGGCCACTCCGACCGGTCTACAAAAATACACCATGACATCATGGTGTGCGAATGAGACTCACTTTTGCGTTTCGCCTCGCACTAGAATATACTTTTACAAATACACTCGTTTGAGTGCATTAACTCCATTCCTGTTCGATTGCGAATATGATTTGAACGCATTTGGCCTTTGCCTTCATTTGTCGTTTCAATAAAATATTGGGTAGTGTCCAAGGTAGATATATTTTTAGGGGTGCCCTAACTAAATTAACTAAAAAAACCATTCAAAGTTGAGCTACTCACTCATATACGTTTCCTCCGTCGCTTTCATAACTCAATTTTCATTGTTCCTACCTGAAGATGAACCGTCATAGAGGACTTATGTATATCTACAAATATTATTAAATAAACGGGGTATTTACCATGTTTAAATTTTGCGAAATATTGAGCTCCATAAAAAATAAATTTAAACATGGTAAATACCCCGTTTTCAAATAATATTTGTAGTGAAAAACAACCATTAGTCCGGTCAAATTAGACCAAAAAATAAGAGTAAAGTTACATAAATTCCCACCAAGCTGAAAATCGGTGAGATTGTTTAAAATATCATTAAAAATAAAATTTGAAAGTTCCCCATCTTTCCCCTGTGAGGAAAAAATGTTATTAAAGGTCAAAGAGTTTTTCGCGGTTTTCAGCAAAACGGTAAGTTTTATCATAAAAATACCTCAGACAAAAGTTGTAGATCATAAAATTATCTACAACTTTTTGAATCGATATATCTCAAAAACGGTGGCTCGTAGAAAAAAAGTATTAATAAATTTATGTAGATAATTTTATGATCTACAACTTTTGTCTGAGGTATTTTTATGATAAAACTTACCGTTTTGCTGAAAACCGCGAAAAACTCTTTGACCTTTAATAACATTTTTTCCTCACAGACTCACAGGGGAAAGATAGGGAACTTTCAAATTTTATTTTTAATGATATTTTAAACAATCTCACCGATTTTCAGCTTGGTGGGAATTTATGTAACCTTGAATGTCTAACTTGACCGGACTACATGTAAGTTTAAAATTATGTCCATCTGTAGGTATATTATTACGGGTTGTATTTTGTAGTATCACTCAGCAGAAGATTAGCTTTGTTCGATCACGTCATGCGAATTGCGGAGGGAGAAAACTTATTTTGACTTATATGTGAGTACCAGCTGACTCTACATATCGACTTTGATAGCTGACCCTTCATATCGATAACGGTCCAACAGTTGTTCTTTATCGATATTACTGACTTATACAGGAGAGTACAGAACTTGGAAGTACCTGTACTACGAGAGGGAGGCCAAAAATGTAAAGGGAGTGGGTTGGGAAGATATGGGGAGGGGAGGGAGAGAAGTGGAGCGAGGGCTTGTCAATAAACAAGTTTAAATAGTTTTACATGTTGTAGCGACTCCACACTGTGGAGAAAGGGCAGTAGGAAGAAGATTTGGTAGGTAGTAAACTTTAAATACAAATTTATTTATTGTCGGGCCCGGTGCTCGACATCACCTTAATAGGACCTAAATGTATGATTAAGTTGATAAAAATGGTCACGGTCCATTTCCTTGTGGATAACGGTGTTACGACTTCGTTATTTCGGTCGACTAATACGATGTGTGAGATCATGTTCTCCAAATTAGATATTATAATGAACGGCTACATAATATTATTTATATATTTTATAAAAGACGGTTCTTTGTTCACTTCAGAAATATGTTTAATTCTCGAATGATGTCACTTAAGTTGAAAACCATTATTTTATTGAAAGCTTAATTAATTTGCTTTTTTATTATTTTCAATTATCACTAATTTAACGTTTTTAAAGCTATTTTGTAAAGTATAAATGTTAAGTAACTTACCTATCATTCTCTATTTAATTACATTAAAAAAACTTAACGGCCGAATACTGAAACGTTAAGTAAAACGTTAGGAGCTAATTAACAAACAGCTGTTAAACTCAAAATTTCTAAAAGTAATTTAAAAGCTGCACAATTGTTTAACTAGCCCTCAAATTTTGAAGTGGTGTTTCAGTATTTGGCCGATAGAAGGACAATTATTCCTTCTACCGCGTTAGGAGAAGAATCTCACAAAAGAAAGTGTTTCTTAAAGAGTTTCGACCGCGGCATGACACTCACTCACTACCCACCGGCCTAAGTGATTAGTATCACACTACAGGCATCACCAAGTTGACCTGCGGAATTATTTTCAATACGTTGCCCGGTCAGGAATGCATTCTACATCATAGACGGCAACATCGTTTACTATCTGCTGAGGCCTAAGAAGAATAGCGGTCAGACGCTCTCCTATTAAAAGTTATGTAGGTAGGTACTGTATAGTAAATAATGTATGAAAAAAGTCTTTGTATCCTCTTGACTAAGTTCACTAGCCCTGAGTGCCTGCTTATGTCATTTCTGGGAAATGAATAGTGTCATTCATCACCTTACGTCATTTTGAGTTCAAAGGTTACCTACCGGTAAAGATCAATATTCGTACATAGTTCTTATTACACGTTGTTCCTCAATTTTAACTACATTAGGTCACCACATTTATAGCCAAATAAACATAATATGTTATTGGGTAGGTATAACAAATTCTGATAAGGTATACACACGCGCATAATTGAGTGGGGATTAGATCATTCCATTTTACGAAACGCAATAACTATTTAAATTTCAAATCACGAAAATTTTACTAGGAAACTAATTTTTTTATCTTTATTGGGTGTAATTTTGATTATGGTCAAAAAATATTCAATTCCACTGTATCCCACCCAATGTAATTCAAAGTCCTGACTGACTAATAATAAATTAGATATACATAAATCTACGCACAGCCTAAACCGCTCGCTTGTCCTACAGACAAGAAATTTGGAGGGTGTGTTCTTTGATGTTCGTTCTTTGAAGGTCACTATTAGGTAAATATTTTTTTTCTTCTGTTATCGCGACAGGTCTCTCTTCAGGATTGACTCCAGAATCCTTCTTGTCAATCCTGAAGAAGAGACCTGTAAAGGTCTCGAAACGTCAATAGCCTTATGGGCGTGGAGTAAGGTCGGAGTAGTAAGAACATGCTTTGTCTTTTTCCGTGACAAGAATTTCAAAAGTAGACAGACGGGAACAATTGGTGTAAAAAAGTGGTAAATCTAATCCGACCTTACTCTACATACATTAATAAGAGAGCGACGATTAAAACTGAAGAATAAGTTAAATTTCAGGTAAATATAATTCAAACTTTTACCCAGCAGCGGGACACAGCATACTAATAAAAAAAAACACTTTAAAGAGGGAATAATGATACGTTAAAACCTAGAAATCATCTAGGAATTAACATTTTTTGATCGACGACGATGTCAAGAATTTCAGTTAAATCGCAGCTAGTTATTAAAATAATTACTTAAAATAAAAAAAAATGGCATAGCGGCAAAATTAAAGATACTACTGCCTAAACCCGAAACTTGGATAAACAAGTGACCAAGCATGATGTCATACACGCTGTTGACCCAACAAGACAAACGGTCGTCGTCGCTCACGCGCGGCACTCAACACATTCGTCACAATCTGATATTTGAAGACATTTAAATAATTTTGTCCAATAACTTGCATAAATAAACTGTTATGAGTTTCATTATTTAAAAAAATCAATCACATGTTACGAATTAGCACATTGTTGTTCTGTAAAATTAGCATCCAAAGGTAATAACTTCAGCGATTTTACTACAAATATAAAGGTTGATCTACCTAGATCAAATTGACATAAATAATTGAGTGCACGTGTAGTACCTACTTACTACATGGTAGGTACCTGTCCTGATATTAATAAGGTTATCAATAAAACTGTCGGGTCTATATTATAATTAACGGATAAGACAGAGAAATGAAATGTTAGCTTACTTGGCCAAAACTCCTTTAGGTGTAAGTATTTCATTCTGTTTATCTGGCATCTGCGGATGTATGAGTTCGTAGTGGAGCGGGTCACGGTCCGGCGCCGGCGGTTCGAAGACTGCATGCTGAGTCGGGTTCAGTATCAAAGGCTCCATGCGGCAGTTGATGGAGGCCCGCTTCGGCGGAGCCGCGCGGGGGTACGTGTGGTGTTTGGCGCTGCTGCCCCCACTGGACTCATTGCGCCTCGGCTTCGGGAGAGTTTTAGCACAAAGTGCACTCGCTGCATTTTTCAGATGATTTCTGAATCTGTTATTGTTGTTCGAAACGCTGAGTATAGCACCCTCCATCTTTCCACTACAACACTACTCTACGTTAGAATCCATTTTTGAGATTTCAATTTGACTAAATACGTTATTTATTGTGGATGTCAGCTCCAGAATACCATTCTGATTATATTTTTTAGAGGTTTCAACTCAAAAACATTTTTAGCATTATTTCATCCTGTTTTTAACTGAAGCTCTTCTAACCTTCTCTCGGTATTTGTTTTTGGAATGTTCATTCCTGAACTGAAAATAATATTGATGGTAAAGAAAAATAATCACTTTGAAGAAGGGTACACGATTTTGTCTGATGTGTAAAAATACTCATAATTAAACACTATTTTGTCTATTTCATTATTCAGTCTACAATAGAGAGGTCGACGAGACGCAGGGATTTTTGACGTCATTCGAACGCATCGGATTAAGATACTTTGGACCCTGTTCATCATTTCTACATTGTAGAAGGACTGCTTAAAAATATTTTAATATTTCATAATATGAAGATTTGGTAGAGACATGTTCTTACTTAAGACCCAATGTATCCCCCACATCTTAATCTGATGCGCTCGAATAACTTCACAAAACCCCGAACGCTCAACATTTTGTCGAAATATTTCGACCACATTTTAAGTAGGTACTCAAATGTTCCACGAAGATGACTACATTTAAATAAATGAAGTAATCAATTTAACATTCAAAACATAATTTCATTCCAGAGACTCTATTTTAATTTCAAATCAGGTACCTAGTAAAAAATTTAGTATCGCAAATCATCTATGTCATACATATCCTACCTACCTACGTCTAAATATTTTCTACGTAAGAGATCAATATCAATACGAATATTAAACGAAAGTTCCTATAAACTTTTTATTTCTTCCTAGCATACCAAGCAAAGTAAAGTCTAAAATACATTCTACCTCCCGGTGAACTCTCCCGCAACCAAGTAGATTCCTACATATTTATTATCTACAATAATGTAACAAGATGTATTTTTTTGGTAGGTATCCATGTTAACTTCGATATAATAATGATGTAGAAATACGAATATACTTTTAGGTGACGAGTTAATAATATAGTACCGTCAATACGTACAATAAATATATCTGACAAGATAAATCAAATGTATTGGAACCTACGGAGCTGTATTACACGACACGCACGGTTCCCCGTGTATTCGTGTAGCGGAAGGCTTTGCAGCGCAGTCGAGAGGGGAGGCGGAGGCGAGACGTGGGCGCGCTAGCTGACATCACCGCCGGAGCCACTCGCTCTTACATCATCATCGACTACCTCCCACTGTCTTAGAGCTAGAGCGAGCGTTCCGCCTGCCCTCCTGGGTCCGCTCTTATACCTCTCGGCGTGAAGACCTCAAGTCTATAAAAGCGTATTCTTATTTGATTAACCTAAAACCCCCCAATGCCAAACATTATGTATTTTTACGGTAGATATGGTAATATTAATCTATGCTTTTATCAGTTTCTGTTTTCGATATGCAAAATTTTGGAGTAAAAGAGTATTAGTTGCAGAGTCGTTTGAAAAGAAAAAACTTTGGATCGATATTGGCCCCCTGGGCATATCATCATTACCCAAACGATGTTCCTGGTTGTATCTCTCTCGAGAGCCCGGGGTCCGCATATAATGTTGTCCGTATTATACAAAACCACAAAAACATAAAAGAATGCACGTAATATGCATGTGTAATTTTGATATTATCTTATACCTACTTATTGAAAACCGATACTGCGATCTATTATCAACTCAAGTAGCATCCAAGCTCAATTTTCAAATATTTTTGCTTAAATTTTATAACCTACACAATAACCAAACTTGAACTCATATCATAGTAAAGAAGGTTTACATGTTCTCTCATTGGATCATGCAAATAAAATTCGGAATCGTTCCGTCCACACAACGTGACTAGATTTTCTGAATCAATTTAACAATCAAATTCTTTAGACGTGTGTAATAAATCTTTATGGGAAGTCATGTAAACTTATCCTATCATGCCTGTCTGTCAGCATCACCTCAGTCTATTCATCAAATATTATGTCTTACAATAAAGTGTGTTTCTAAAAGTTCATACCTAAATACTTTAAGCTTTAAACTTATGTACCTAGTAGTACCTACCTATTTAGAAACTAGATTAAATGGCAATAATGTCAATTTTAATTTCGTTCTATGAGAATAACAAGAGAACAAGGTTAAGTCGCCCACGGCAGCTAGAGTAGCTTCTGATTAACTAATTTCATGACAATTAATATTAAATGATTATGACCTTCATTAAACAGTTAATAACCGTTAAAGTGGCAGTGACGTTGATGACAAAGATGGTGAATATAAGATTTTCAAACTGAAGGCTACTTAAGTATGCCGAATACGTTTAAGCCCAATATAACAAAGAATCGTCCGTTACGAATGTAATTCGATGGTGATGACAACGCATCCAACATTTCTCACGACAATGATGTCAAATTGGTTTATCAATCACGACGGGACGGATGCCGAGCGCGGTGTCGGCCACCGACACTAGATGTGGGTGTTGTTGTATCCAGCCTTTGAGTTTACGACGAATGCGCTATTAATACAGATTTTATGAACAATTCAAAAAATGCTTAGCTTAGTTCTTAATTCATGACATAAGTATTTTTATTACAAGTTAAAATAGTTAAAGTAAGTTTCCTACCTGTAACATTTATAACCATACTATAACGCTATTAATAATATTTACTTTTTTTTTATTTGGGCTCACAAACAGTACTTACCCTGTTTGTGAACCAAAATTAGTAAAATGTGGGATCAAATAAACAACATTAGTATATTTTGAATTGTTATTCACAATGGACTCGATGAAACAGGTTTAACGGCATCTCGCGTGGACGCGGATGTGGCCGGTAAACGAGGAACTATTGTGTTCGCAGCAATATACACATAAGACGAGTTAAGTGCGGTATTGTCCATTGATTACTGACAATGGGGATCCGAGGTCAAGTAACGAGCTTTGTTGGCGACTGATTGTGTCCTTATCAAAAGAACCGTTCCATGAACCAAGACTTCCTCTTCACCATCAACAATAGAAAATAAAACACACACTTATTCAAACATACTGGACTAATCTCTCAACCGAGTAGTTGGTTTACCAATATTGCTAAGTCACCCACCAGTTGCTACACTTATATGCGAGTAAATACCACATGGTGGAATGAACTATTCAAACAGAGTGCCAAACATGACGCCACGTCAATAACCGACCTCATATTAGTTATTTCTATTACTCATATCGAATGATTCAAACCTAACAAGCAGGAAATTTGAAATCAATATGCCAGATTTTAAGACCATAGATTACTTTGATATCAATAGCAAGTTTATAAGAAATAAAATTATAGGTGTATCGTTTATTTTTATCTATAACGTCATTTGCCGTATCAATCGAATTGAGTGCTAATTTTGTATTCACGACTGAATATTTAACACAGATATCAGATCGAATCAATCATGCATTACCTACGTATGCGAACTAATTTCTATAAATCAGTGTTTGTGTCTGATTTATAGAAATGTCTCTATGGTACTTTATCTCAACAGCTACATTTGTGGAACGTTTAGGAAAGGTGTTAAGTATTTTGTCATCAAGATTGTAATTTCAAGCAGATAGCAACCCTATGTTTCATGTCTCCTTTAAATTTCAATATCTACAAATCGATGTGGCAAAATGATTCATTTAGAATTGGCAACACGAAAATGTGTCGACAAAAAGTTAACAAATGAGCAATGAAGTCATCTGCAGCTAGCACAATCGAGTGTGTAGAGTGTGTTGTAACATTTTATTAATATCAAGGTATACGAAAGTTATAAAAAGCTAGTTTATACAAAGATATTATAGATATGTGTGTAATGGGTAGGTGTAGCATATCACCGGGACTATTAAACCTATTTTGATTATAATTTTACTGAAAGAAAGCTACACTATCCAGAAAAACACACAAACTATTATTTTTATGTACCTACCTAATTCAAACTTTATCAACTACGTCCTATATTATTATTTTTTAAGTAATTCTCAAACACAATAGTAACTTTTTTATGTACATAAAATATATTGAAGGTGAAGTGACCAGCAAGTCATACAAAGACTAATTTTGCATTGACGTGATAGGTCGATGCCTAGATAACTGATTCTACATTTGGTGATTGTGTAATTCAAATTCAAATTATTTACCTGCTAATATTTATATTTCTAAGGAAATAATGAACTACCTAGTACCTACGTAAGTAAAATTACGTTGTGGCAGTCAGTTATGCTAGTTTCGTTTTGTTGTTTCTTGACGAAATTGAAATTCTAACTGAAATAGATAATTAACATTTTGCAATATACAATTAAGTAAACCACGATCAGACAAAATCATGAAGCCTTTTGTAGGTTTTTGAAGGCAATTTTGCAACCGTTGACATATAGGTAAGTTGTTAATTACAGGTTTCCACGATCATTAAGTTTCTTCGGTTCACACAAGTCACTGTAAACAAGCTGGCATCATTGTTCAATCAACGAAACTGAAACATTTCCGTAGCTGTTAAATCGCGAATGCGGCACACGCGGGAGCTGATCGCGTAGCACTGGTGACCGGCGAACGATAGCGCCCAGTCGACCCTATCCCCCGCACCACAGAACACTTGACGATACGAACCAACACCGATGTACCACAACCGTGTGTGCATAACTAACGATACATACTCATAAACTCCGACACAAAAACAGCAACTGAACGTGAACTCGCAACTTCACACCTAAACCAATATCAGTTGTGAAACTGATAACAACTTCAGCCAGAGTAGGTTTCACACACGCTCTAAGTAAACAAACCATAAACTAATAAACCTACCTAGACGTTGTGTAGTACTTATACATATAGATAAATAACATGTATTACAACGAATATTAAAATACGAAGTGCCCACTCGATTTTCATATATGGTTATTTCTATTCTATATTATGATGATATGACTACAATTTCCTGCACGCAAAGTACAGTCAAAGTGAGCCTTTTATGTTTAAAACAAACAAAGAAAAGCTTTTTGGTCTACCAATAATAGGGGTTAAGTTTATGAAGATTTTGGGTTAAAGCAAATCCACCAAATAATGTATGCCTCTGCCATACCTAGACATAAAATATGATTTTTGCGAAAAACGAAGTAGCTTTTGCCAAGCCAAACTGATGACCTGCAGAAGATTTGCTATTCTCCATAGACTTTCGACAATACATTTTTTTTTAAATATGTTTTGCCACCAGCTATAATTATGAAAAAAAAACTCAAATAATACATAATAGCAAACTATTTAAAAAGATTTACGACTTTATGAATTAGGAGAAATCGACGAATAATTTATAGCCGACAGAAACCTTGAAAGATCTGCTCGAAATGGTTCCTAAAAGCAGGTAATCTAAATAGGTGCTATTGGACCATGTTCTGTTGAGGGGCTCTGTGCTCTCGCTAATTCTGTCGGTGACTGTAAGTAGAGGTGAGGGGCCGCGGTCCGTTGCGGGGCGGGGACTATTTTCGTCTGGCGGCCACGTTTGGAAAAGGCGAGATGACGTCACACACGATCCTCTGCAGCGATGATGCCATCGGGCGCCGCGACACGCACGCACGTTCAACTTGCCAAAATACACCAAGCACGATCTCCACAAATCACGATGATGTTGTGCTACCGATGATCAACTTTATTTCGGTAATGTAATGATTGTTGTTCCATTGTTTTCATTTTGGCATTCAAACATTCTTTCAGTTCCCCTTTGATTTTTCTCTAGCATTATTTTATGAAAGGAGTTAAATATGTTTCCCATTTAAAACATAAAAGTGAAAATGGTTATCGATTTTGTCGAGAATATACTAGACGTTCTAAAAAGTCCTCTTGTTCAGAAACTGGTTTCGTATGAAGAGGATTTTCTCTTCTTCAGTAACTGGTTACGAACCTTCGGTTTCATACGCGGCTGAAGCCGTTCTAATCTGCGAATAGTAGACCTAGCGAAAATCATGTGAACACAAATCACAGTGTACCTAATACGCAGTTCGTGCGCCTCGACGCTATAACAAATGCACACGATTTTCTAGCAAGTATCTAATTCCATTTTTTAATTCAAGTTTAATACTTATAGCGAAATAATTAAGATAAAATCTGATGTGGTGTTACACAACGGTTTCTAATTTTAAATGCTGACTGCAGCATGTAATCAGCATGCTGCTGCTTGACTTTTTGGGAAAATATATTCAATCCTGAAGAAGAGACCTGTAAGTAAAGGTCTCGAAACGTCGAAAATTGAAAAAAGTAATAAACACCACGCGATTAAAACCGAAAAATGAGTTTAATTTCAATCCAACATCGCGAAAACAGAAGAAAAATCTAGATAAATATATTTGAGTAAATAAAATAGAGAAAACATTGGAAAAAACCCGGCAAGTGCGAAACTCGCGCACGAAGGGTTCCGTACCACTATCACAATTGGGTAACCGAACCCTAAAATCGTTTACCAATTTTAAAATTTGATAGGAAAATGTGACATATTTAGCTTCGATTCTTACTTCCATCATACGACCACACCACTAAAAAAAAAAAAAAAAAAAAAAAAACTTTGGCACAAAGACAATCTGAAACTTATAATTAAGAAACTCTTTGGTAAGTGAAGGCAGACTGGTATATTTGACAGATAGGGTTAGCCATTTTGAATTTCATGACCTACTCGATTCGATGTTTTTGAAACACGTTTGTTGTATGGGAGCCCCTCTTAAATATTTGTTTTATTTTGTTTTTAGTATTTTTTGTTGTAGCGGCAACCGAAATACATCTTCTGTGAAACTTTCAACCGTCTAGCTATTACGGTTCATGAGTTACAGCCTGGGGTAACAGACGGACAGACGGACGGACAGACAGCGAAGTCTCAGTAATAGGGTCCCGTTTTTACCCTTTGGGTACGGAACCCTAAAAATGTAGTAAGTAATGTTTATTTCACAGATTTTAAATTTTGTTACCTTATACAGCTGAGATATCAATTTACACTCGTAATGGGCGAAATACCCCACCGATCAAAAATCCTACACGACAAAAAAATCTATAACCTCGATCTCTCTATAAGTATACCAAGTTTCGTGAAAATCGAAATACGACATATGTACAGGAGAACCAACAATACTGACAGACGAAAAAATTGCCAGCAAAGACGCTTCGCTCGCTCGATCAATTATAATATACTGAAATATTTTTATTCGACGCGTCAACTTAGTTGCACCTTAGTCCTAGTCACGGGGAGAACAACGTTTAGTAATAATCTTGCGAAAATGAGGAAAACATAGTACCTACCTATAAACTACAACAATAATACTTTATGACTTATTGAAGGAAAAGTATTTATTGACGACTTTGTAAGAAAAGTCTAAACCAGTTAGATAGAGTAGGAAGGAACAAGTACTTAAATAGGTACATTAAAATATTTATTGTAATCACATTCAACACGAAACAACCAGAACTGTTTCAAGACCTTAGCAGGGCTAGTTGATAAGGTTTAACCGTTTTGAGAACGCATCAAACGCAGTAGGGTCAAGGTACATGAGCAGATCATACAGTAGGTATGTCATCAGTCCGCCAGAGGGAGCTCATACCGAGAAGCAGCCATACTTGCCACTGCGGGCGTGGCGCATGTAGTTAGTCGCATTAAAAGAATTGGGCTTGAGGTAGCTTTGAGCAAATCGGAGGCTGTATGCTTTTATGGCACCCGGAGGGCACCCTCTGCTGGTTTTTATATAATGGTAGGCGGTGTCCGAATTATTGTCCAAAGGACACTTAAATGTCTGGGACTGGTTCTGGACAGTAAGTGGACCTTTGCCGCCCATTTTGATATGTTGGAACCAAAGTTGACGAGGACTATGGGAGCACTTTCTCGCTTACTACCTAATCTGGGAGGACCTAATACATCTTCTACATCATCGACGTCTGTTCACCAGTGTCGTCCGATCCATGGCACTCTACGGTGCACCGGTGTGGGCCGACTCCCTGAAGGACCAAACCATCACCAAATTGCGCAAGTCGCAAAGAGCGATGTCCATCAGGGTTGTTCGGGCATACCGCACCATATCGGGCGATGCTGCGTGCGTATTAGCGTGTACACTTCCGTGGGACCTAGACGCGAAAGCCCTTGCGTTACTATATAAGTGGCGTAAGGAAGCGCGAGAGCGGGGCGATCGCCCAGCCCCCAGGGAACTGGAAGCAAAGAAGGAGCAGCTAATGTTGACCATGGTGGATGAATGGGAGAGGAGGTTGGACCGGTCTACGTCCGGAAGGACGATAATTGACGCCTTTAGACCGATGCTACGCGAGTGGCTGGAGAGAAACCACGGGGCTCTCTCGTTTCGTTTGACACAGGTGCTGTCAGGCCATGGTTGCTTTGGCAAGTACCTGTGTCGAATCCAACGGGAACCGGATGAGCGTTGCCATCACTGTGCCTGTCCTTGTGACTCGGCACAACATACGCTGGCAATTTGTCCTGCCTGGGACGAGGAGCGGCGCGGTCTAATCGCGGTTGTTGGAAGCGACTTGTCGCTGTCGACTGTCGTTCACGCGATGATTGACAGCGATGAGTCGTGGCAAGCAGTGAGGGCCTTTTGCGAGGCCGTGATTTCCGCTAAGGAGGCAGCAGAAAGGGATAGGGAGGTAACTACCTCAAATCCCGGTCGCACTCGGCGCACCAGGAGGAGGGTCAGGAATGACCTCCTTCCACCATAAAATAAATAAATAAATAATCAGTTTATTTCAATAACAGAAAAACTTATTTTCTAGTAACATAATCGTTGGGAGACCCCCTTTAAGTATAAATACTTGTGTTGGGAATCTCCGCTCTTCCGCAGGTCGGTAGACACAAATAAGTTTAACTCTAAGTCACAAGCTGATAGCGTTTTACATTAGAGATAGAAGTGTAAAGTACTAAATAATTTAAAAGATTACAAACAGGCAATACATTTAATATATTGTGTGTAATAAAACAAAATAATTAATACAAAACAAAATCTATACATATAATAAAATCGTAACTCAGCGGTGTCTGTTTTTGGAAGATATAAAAAAAATATAAATTGTATGGGTATCTATGAACGCAGTAGAACCTATTTTTCTGTTTTTCTGGTTGTCTGTTTGTCTGTTTATCTGTTTGTCTGTTTGTGTGTGCCTTTGTGCCCGCTAATCTCAGAAACGGCTTATCCGATTTTAACCAAATTTGGTATGCAGATAGCTTTAGATCCCGATTAACATATAGGCTATATTTTTTTTTTTTTTTTTTTTTTTTTTTTTTTTTTTTATTTATCATCAAACCAACAGCCCTTATGTATAATAAAACAATAAAAATATAAATAACACCTACGGCCAATAACAGGTTTGTCCGGTTATCCGGATAAAGTGATTTTTCTGCTTTTACTTTGTTAGTTTGAATGTTGTATTGAAGAAGTATGTTGTGTGGAATCAATACATGACTAACCGGATATCCGGTCGAAAATAAAAAAAACCGGATATCCAGTTTTTTTTCAGGAAATTCCTAAAATACCGTATACCTTTGTCTCTCCATATATCCGGATCCTTCGGACATACGGAAATTCTTTATAATGGTTGTTTTAAAAAAAAAGAGGATCTGCTCAATTCTACCCGCATATTGTTTGTATGTGAATATGTTCAAACCGTACTCCGGCATATAAAGTCCGATTTCGATCATTCTTTTTTTATTTGGAAAGTGAGAGTCCCGAGTTGGTCCCATAAATTGTTGGTGAAGAGCTGATGAGAACCTTCGGAATGATGAGCAGAATAGCATCCCGCAATGCTGTAAATTACTAATTTTTGGACTTCCATCAATAGAATCGGCTTATTATGAACAAGGTACAAATTGATGGACCACCTGAAACCACCTTCTCAAAAATTCTTCAGTGATTAAAGTTACGGTTACAATTTTGATAATTTTTAGTGGCAGTCGAAAATTCAATAAAAAGGATTTAAAAAATATAGCTGTAATGGGGCAGTTTTACTGAGTAGATGCTGATTGCATGTAGTTTACGTGGCACGATGGCAGCTGTGGATTCCGATTCGAGGGTTCCGCGTTCGAATCACAGACCGATGCATTCCCTTTTTAAGGAACGGTGGCCTACCGAGCCGACTGATGGCTTCCGATTCGACGGCTGCGCGTTCGAGTCACGAGTCCCGGACACGGTTACGTTTTACCCTCCAGATGGTCGTCCACGTTGTGAGGGGACTCAGTAGCTGAAAGCTAAGAGGCGCACGAGGTGGGAAACCGGGCTTGCCAGGCTTCTAATCCGTAATCCCGCGTCAGCGGGCTCGGGGGTCCTTTCCGCAAGAAAGGGGCCGCATGGAAGATAACCACTATAAAAAATCACCTCAGCCTCTGGTGGTGAACTCGGTGAGGGAGGGGGGGCTTTATCACCGGCTTTGGGGACCTCGAGACGGTGGCGTGACCGTGCTGAGGGAGGGGAAACGGAGAGGGATTGTCTATCGGGCAGAGGTAGAGATGAGGCTTGGAAAGGCCGCCGTTGTCGGGTAAACCTATGGTAGGGAGCCCAACGAGAGTGGCCTGACAGTGCATAAGGTGCAGTACCCACGTAAAAAATAGATATCATTTAGTTAAGCTACCCAACTTCAGCTTACATAACAGAAAGTCAGTTGCACTGTATGTTGGAGAGCTTATTTTTATTGTTTTGTCCTTAATTCGAAGTCGGGTTTTGATTTTTTTGAATTTTCGATAAAGGCTACTTCTTATTATAAGTAATGCGTATAAGCATGCAACACGTTACCTACCGCTGCGCTGTGCAAAATCTACACTTAAATAGACTCTGCTATGATTCTCTTCTGTTCAGCAAGAGACTTCCCTGGTCGTCCGTTCAAGTGTAGACTTTTGCTCAGCGATGGGTAGGTAGTCCGAAAAACGCTGACGTAGTCGCGGGCACAGCTAGTAATTAATATAAAACAAAATAATTAGTATAAAATAAAATAATTAATATGAATAAAATTGTGGTTTAGAAATCATTTATTAGGAGAGTCTCAGTTTGATTATAGTCCAAGCAATGCAACCAATTCGTCAGTTTTATCTTACAATCATGTTTATTTAGTGTATATATATTTAATTGTTCGTTAATTTTATTGTACAGATAGGTTGATTGTCTCGGATATTGTCTACTTGCAAATTTTGATTTCGTTGAACGTGTGGAAGCAACGTTATGTTTCTTTCTTTTTGTAAGGTATGTAGGATTGAAAGTTAATGACATATGTCGTTTCATGACTACATGTAATATGTATAATTTTCTGATGGATAACAGGTTACTGGTGGCGTATAGGTCTTGAGTAGAGTGTCTGAAACGTTTGAAATACATAACCTTCAGTAGTGATCTTTGAGCTCTTTCAAGTTCTAAAAATTTTGTTTTAGTTGCACCACCCCACAGTGTAATACAGTAGACTATAATAGATTCTGCCAGGGCTTTATAAATTTTGTTGAGCAATTCTTTAGTAACAACGTGCCTTAATTCCTTAAATATCCAAATTAGTTTCCTTATCCTAGTCATGATGAGTTCAGTATGAGGATGCTATGATAATCTTTCGTCTATCATTATGCCAAGGTACTTTGTGGAATTTAGTTTTTGAATTTGGGGACATTGACAAGAAGGATCCGACAAATCACAGTTGTGTATTTTCAACTTAAAGTTTTTACCTGGTTGAGTTTTAATAGTTTTAGTGAAACAAATGTAATTAGTTTTACTTGTATTCAAAGTAAGAAGGTTTTTGTTTAGCCACTGATTTACTTTAGCTAGACCATCCTCCGCGTTGCTGTGAACTGAATCCCACGTGTCTCCAGTAAAAATAATGGCAGTATCATCTGCATATGACACTATAAATCCGTTTTTTAAAGAAAGTTTACTTAGCTTATCAATATAAATGAGAAACAACGTGGGGCCCAGCACACTACCTTGCGGTACGCCAAAAATAACGTCAGTCTCCTCACTAACGAAATCAGCTAATTTTACACACTGTTTCCTTTCATTGAGGTAACTTTTCAGCAACTGTAGGGCGGTACCGCGAATGCCTATATGTTCTAGACTGTCAGTAAGAATGGTGACAGATACGGTATCAAATGCCTTTTTAAGATCTAAGAACACCACCAAGCACTTTTTGTTCCGGTCAACTGTATCTATAATGTGAGTGGTTAAAGAAGAAATAGCATCTTCAGTAGAGACTCCCTTTCGGAATCCAAATTGTGTGTTAGACAGTAAATTGAAGTGGTTAAGGTAGTTTATTAAACGATTGTTAATAAGTTTTTCGATTATCTTGGAAATAGATGGCAGTACTGAAATGGGTCTGTAGCTGCTCGGATCCGATCTGTCACCACCCTTGTACACTGGCGTTATGATAGACTTTTTTAAGTCCTTTGGGAAAACTCCAGCGTGGAAACAAGTGTTCGCCAGGTGACTGATTATAGGTGTTAAAATTTCTCTGGCGTGTTTTAACAGTCTAGTGGTTATTTGATCCAACCCTGGGGCGCTATTTGAATCTAAAGATCCAATGATACTATTAACTTCAGAAGGGTCTGTGTCTAAAAGAGTAAAAGATGTAAGGAATTGGGGGTTTGAGTTGTCCCTAGTCTGATTTGCAGTATTTGAGGTTAAATTAGATTTAATTATGTTTTCAGCTAAACATTTGCCAATGTTAGTGAAGTAATCGTTAACATAGTTAACCGAGTCCCTGGGGGATGATTTAGCATTCAGCAGATTGACGTTAGACGTTTTCGGGGGTTTAAATTGAGTGACCTCGTTTATGGTTTTCCACAACGTTTTAGAGTTTTTTGTAGATTTAGCCAGCTTATCTCTGTTGTATTTTCGCTTAAGGTTTTTAATCAAGGAGTTACAAAAGTTTCGGTATCTTCTGTATGTAATTCTCAAAGTAGTATTAAATGGGTCTAATCGTAGTTTTCTTTGCATGCAGTTCCGATTTCTAATACACCTTAAAACACCTAAAGTAATCCAGGGTTTTAAGAGCCTTTGACTGCTAGGTATCACAGAGGTTTTGGTATTTGCAAGCAAAGAATCCCTAATTCTATTTATTAGAAGTGACGTTAGGATGTTTGGGTCTTCACAGAGTAGGAGTTCTTGTATACCTTTACTTTGCAAACTTTCGCAGACTCCACCGAGGTCAGTATTAGACCTGTATCTAGTGATACTATTACAAGGCTCCTTGATATTTGAGATTTGTAACAAAATCATATGATGATCAGTGACAGTGGTAGAGAGTACAATAACTTTAGCAGAGTGCTTAATTTTGTCGAGTTTAATAATGAAATGATCTAGGCAATTGTCTTCTCGAGTGGGTAGATAGTGACCAGGCAAAATACTGTATGAAGCTAACATATCCAAATACAAGAGTCTATTATTTCGCTCATATGCCTTTTCTGAAGGCTTAGATATTAAGTTTATGTTAATATCACCAGTAATTATTACATTTTTCTTAGTGCAGATGGATTTGAGATGTGATTTGAGTGACTCAGTAAAGTGGTCAGCTTTTTCATTAGAGGGAGACCGGTATATTCCCAGGATGATGATGTTATTTATAGTAATTTCTAAGCAAGAAGCATGTACAAGTTTTATTTCATTGACATTTATCGAAAGGTTGGGATTAGCGTACACAACAACGCCATCGTTTTGATTTAAATGATTCGTTGTGTTGTAAGATTTAAAATTTTTAAATTGTGGAATAGGCTTATGAGGAGTGATTCGGCACTCAGTTAGAACTAAGAGGTCAATATCGGTTTCAATTTGGGTTATTGTTATTTCAAGGTCATCTAAATTTTTAGAGTAAACTGATCTAATATTTTGGGAAATCACTGTCAAACTATTGTCTTTTGTATGAATATGTTTAGGCAAATCTTCAATCGAACAGTACACAGAGTAAGTAGTATAGGTATTATCTATTACGTTCAGGATATCAAGGGAGCTATCCATATTTAATATGTTTATTGGCCACAGATGTTTGCAAAGTAGTTGGTTGAGTGTAAGGTCTGATCCAGACAGAATTTGTTGAGGACCTATCCATAATTATACAGACTAATCGATGCTTATTATAAATGGAAATATCTTCAAGTAGAATAATATAGTGCTCAGTGGTAGATGAGGTAAAGAGACTTCGTACGTAGGGTTTCGGTAATGAATTACAAATACAGACACACAAGGTATTGCTTATTAGGACAAAAAATAAAAATAAAAATAAAAACAAGGAGCAAATAGACCTCGATAGTCATGAGCCCTGCAGCAACTGATTCACTTGCTCCTCTGATTTTATTGTTATTATGGGTGAGTTATCGTCCTTTCTTACGTAAACTTTACCAAACGATGTCCAGCAATATTTATAGGTCTTCGATCTACTTAGATCTCTCGCTAGAAAGTATATCCGTGATCCCCTTGCAGTCAGCCGCTCGGAAACATAAACCGGAGAGTCTTCATTTGTTGTAAATCCAAGATGCTTTGCTCTTAGCTTCTCCTTGTTCTTGATATTGAATGTTTTTGCTGATTTTAGGATATTGGTTCTCAGTATAGTTGATGAAGTTTCAACAATAATTGGTGGGTTCTTTGTTTCTTTCTTTCCTCTCACGCGATATATATCTTTGATTTCATTTAAGTTTATAGAGCAATCTGTTGACTTAGATAGATTTTGTACAATATTAAGCAGGTCATTTTTATTTTCATTTGGTTTCTTAGGTACGTTTTTTATTTCTATACTTGTTTTTCGACTGGCTCTTTCCATCTCTTCAATCTTTTCTCTGTCTCTGTCTTTCTTGGCTTCATTTTGTAGGTTATTCATCTTCTGTTTAAATTCTTCATTCTGACTCGTTAAGAATGCTATAGAAGTTTCAATCTTCAAATTTGTTTGCTGAATTTCCTTGAGGGTAGGTCCTATTTTCTTGAGCTCCGCTTCATGTTTAGCAAAAAGCGTCATGATCATGTCTCTCATTTCTTCTTTGAATCTCAAAAATCCAGAGTCGAGAATGTCGGATTCACCCGGAGAAAGTTTATCCCCCTCCTCCTGTCTCATCCTCTTATTTCGTTTTATAACGAAGTTTGGGGGTGTTTTTAGAATTGAAGACGATTCGTTTAGATTTGTGTCTGATAGTGACTTATTCATCTTCGAATTTGTTCGCCCTCTTAATTTCACAAATTCGCTATCGCTTATGTTTTAAGACAAAACCAAGACAACTCACTCGAAGCCGTGCGCAGCGTAGGTACTGGGTTGCTTAGCCGAAGTTTGCCGATCGTAGGCACTTAAAGCCGATGTGTCTCCTTTATGTTACGCACGCACACACGTCCGAGCGCCGTCGCGGTCCGAGAGGAAGAGGCCACCACCATGTGCCATAAAATGGCACATGGTGGTGGACCCGGGAGGGTTCACCACTAGTTAAAGTGCCCGAGATGGCGGCGGCGCGGCGTGTCCTGCGCCGCCTCTCGTGAGGAATTTCCCTATTGATAGGGTTTTTGAGAAGAGGTCTCTCAGCCAGACCTATCACCCCGAGGGTTGGTAGTTGTATGTGGAAACAGTGCCTGCCACCCCGGAAATGGTGAAAAGAGGGACACCGAGGAGTTTTAGTGGGTAAACCTCTGGCCGCCTACCATCTTAGGCCAGTAGGGAGCCCCACACATCCCCACTGCTGTCCCACGGAGCGGTGGGACAGTCCATAAGGTCGGATTTCTCCTCGATAAAAAAAAAAAAAAGGTATGTCATCAGTACGCTTATTTGAGCCAGATTTCTTTCAAATAATAAAAAAGTAAACCGCCGCGTAGAAAACGCTTGGAAGAGTTAGAGTAAAAACATTCGGTTTTTATTTCCGATTTTGACCCTACATATACTTTGAACGGCTTAGCCGATTTTGACTAAACATGCATATTGTTGTCACAAATATTACGTCCTTTCATTTTATACCCCACTCGGGTATATTTGAAAACATTCGGTTTTATTTCCGAGCTTCAACCAACATATATTATGAACGGCTGAACCGATTTTGATCAAACATAGCTAAGAACACTCGCGCAAAAGTCACCTATCAACCAAAAAAAAGTACATTGAACTCGGTTCATCCGTTCGTGAGCTACGATGCCACAGACAGACAGACAGACAAACAGACACACAGACACGTCAAACTTATAACACCCCTCTTTTTCCGTCGGGGGTTAAAAAGGCATAATAAAATAAAACAACATAGAAATCGTGATATTGAACACTGCCTACCAAAAAACTGATGAACTCAGAGGTGTTGAAGTAGGTTACCTACAATATTAATCTAGAATAGGCAAGTAGAAACATACCTATTTGATGATAATGATCATTTAAGCTGATAACGTAAATCGTTTAGATAGGGCTGCAGGTAACTTTTTGATGAGATCATCAAACAAAGACTTTGAAATATTGAAATTTCCAAAACTTTCAAACACTTTCAATATACGCAAACTACAATCGAAAGATAAAAGTGTTACTAGGTTAGTGCCTACTAAATAGTAAGACTACAAATACCTTAGACGCAAGTTAGCTGTAGATTTTTTATTAGGTTTAATTTTGAAGAATTTGTACCCTAACCATACCAAAATTACCAATCAACCTAGGTACGCCTATGTATGTTATAAATCGTTGTTGTGTTGCCCACGACACATCGACATTTAAGTTTCTTGTTTTGATTTTAGGAATTCTAATATTTTTGCATTACAATACAAGCGTCAACCAGTACAATTTTGTTGATAAGTTCACTATAGTAATTTGCAATATTCAATGTCCCGCAATGTATTATTTGGTTCAGCGGCATAATATTTGTTATTGGATGTGGAGACAAAAACCCGCCTGGAAACTTAGCCTGCAAACTTAAACTTTAAGGTATAACTTTTGTCGATCATGGTTTTTTGTCTTCTGCTAGGCAATGTAATTTTCGCTGGGTATCCCCTAATTCTTGGCTGTACACGTCCTTCATGCACTTCAATGTCACCTGTAGGTAACCGTAATACCAATTTAATAAATATGTAAAGGTATTTCAAAATATTAAGTTGAAGTTTGTCCCGTCCAAATTGATGCAAACCCAAAATGGTCTTTTTATTTCATGTTATTTACAAAACTCTCATCGGGTTCTTTACTAGAATCTGATTTCTAACTACAATTAGTTGAAATTAAAGACATTTTTCGGTTTGAATCGCGTGGTTTTTATTGCTTTTAGCATTGTTACAATTAGTTGTTTGTGGTCTCTGCAGTGATAATTCTTTTTTTGTTGTCAAAAAAATTGATGAAAGTCTGACGAGCATCTTTGGAGTGATGAGCAGAATAGGTCATCAACGCTTACTTTTGAACTAAACTTCTACCAGACTACCAGTAGAATCAGACATTATACTATTGGTTGGTTATTGATGAAGCACCTGGAATCTTTTTTTTATTTAATTTGGTCTACACTAATATTATAAAGAGGAAATATTTGTATTTGTGTGTGTGTGTGTGTGTGTAATGAATAAATACTAAACTACAGTGCCAATTTCAATAATTCTTTCACCATTAGAAAGCTACATGCACCCTGAGTAACATAGACTACTTTTGATCCCGATATATCCACAGGATCGGGACTTACGCGGGACGCAGCTAGTCTTTTATAATTTGGAGAATTTAGTACGTATACTTTTGTTTGACTAAGTGTAACAATAAGTTTTTTATGACAATGTAAAAGCACTAAAAATTATGATATAAAAATAAAAACCGACTTTCAATCTTTGTTTAACCAACTATTTAGCATTGACGGATTGCCGACGGATTGCTATTGAAATAAAGCCGATGGAAAAACTGTCATGGGCGAAAAAGCGAAGAAAATGGCTGATAAGTAATACGTACAGGAAATAAACGATAACGATTAAAAACCTACAGTGTAAAGCTTTATATACCTATATAAAAACTGGTCAAGTGCGAGTCAGACTCGCGCGCCGATGGTTCCGTACAAACCCATTATACCGTCATATCATAGTCATAAGTCATACGTAACATAACAGAAGTGTTATCATCATTATATTTACAATAGGTTAGTAAGGTCTGTCCGTTACGTTAGTCCTCTGAATTGTATGAGCGCGTAATACAACTCAGAGGTCTAGTTAATTGGCAATTGGTGCCAATTGCGAATGTATGGAGTAAAAATGTCTTTTTAGGGTTCCTTACCCAAAGGGTAAAACGGGAGCCTATTACTGAGACTTCGCTGTCTGTCTGTCTGTCCGTCTGTCCGTCTGTCCGTCTGTCAGTCTATCCGTCTGTCACCAGGCTGTACCTCATGAACCGTAATAACTAGACAGTTGAAATTTTCACAGAAGATGTATTTCGGTAGCCGCTACAACAACAAATAAAACAAATATTTAAGAGGTGCTCCCATACAACAAACGTGTTTCAAAAACTACAAGGTTTGGGTACAATGTGAGGTCGCTTCTGATTGGTCAGAGTCAAATTGAGTTGGTCATGGAATTCAACATGGCTGCCCTGTCTGGCAAATATACCAGTCAGCCTTCACTTACCAAAGAGTTTCTTATAAGTTTCAGATTTTCTTTGTGCCAAAGGTTTTTTTTAAATTTTGAACCTTTTATTTGTACTATAAAGCTTGCTTTTAGGTAGGTACCCAAATTTAAGTAAAGTAAAGCTTAATATTTCGAAGACGGAATCCTAAAATGAAAAATGGTTTTTCTTCAACCCATAATGATATTAAAAGAGCTATTAAACAAAAATATTTACCCCCCATTTAACATGTGGGGGAGGGACCTAAAAACGGGATATTTACCATGTTATTTTTATTACGGAGCTCGATATTTAACCAATGATTTCAAGTAATTTCAACTTGCTAGGTATACTTAAAAACTTCACAAGACATTTTTTTTAAGATTATTAATTTATTAAATTTAAAAAATAACAAAGAAAATGTATTTTATTTGTGATGTACAATAATTATTTTGTACCTAGTCAAAACAAGCATGTTGGTGTAAAATCGAATTGTTACCTAGGTACTCCAAATTCACGTTTCAAGCAAGGATAAATTGCTGTGATGTTTAAATACCTTCTGACTGAGGCGATCTTCCTTTCGCGAGTAACGCCACAATTTATCTACCTATCCAATTGATAAGATAACAAAGAAAAACGTATGGTAGCTTATAAAAATGTTTTTAAAATATCATGAAGGTGGATAAGTCAGTACGCCATTCATTGCTGAAAACATGCGCGACAGTGAATCGCTTCTGAGAAACTTACTCGCTTTTCCTGGAAACGGTACTATTGGCGCACACATTCTTAAATCGCACGTTGTAATATGGTACACACATAGTCGCCCACGGATTGATAACGCGAGCATGACGGCTTCAACGAGACGTATCAGTGCTCTCATTACACATTTAACTTGTATTGCGTACCCAGCTCTCCTTACAACTAATCAAACAATTTGCTGCACGACAAAATACGCGTCTTGTTCAGCAAATTAGGGAAAACGACGACATTCAAACGACGCAAATCATTTAAGTAATTAATTTGTATAAATACTTACCTTACCTACCACATACTGTTGTACAAGAAATGTGTTGCATTCGCTGTTATTGTTACATGCAAGCATCGAGAAAGAAAATGCATCTCCGTTTCCCTAAAATTAGTAAACTTACCTAGATATCTACTTTTATCGGAATAAAAGAAATGTGTTCACATACGTCTATTCAAAAATGTCAATAAATCAAAGATTGTTCCTGATTGTAACTAGGTACTTCGTTTACTTTTAGGGTAAATCATGACTAGGTATGTACGTCTTAACAATGTATTAAAAATTGATTGAATAAACAGAACTATGTCAATGATGATAAGGCAGAAGGCGAACCAGCTACCAAGTATTTACCGAGATCGATCAAGTTTATTGAATTAAATGGAATCTTAAATGGCGATCGGCACACGGGGGTCAGCGGCAAGATGCCAGCGCTCAATAATAAACGGTCAATAATGTCTCGACATATGAACTAAACAGCAATGAATCAATTTCAGACCAATTTTGAAGCCAAATGTCGTGTCATGCATATTATTATTATGGTTAGAAAATTGTTATATGATTTGATAGATCGTACAAGATACGATCTACCCGAGTTAGAAGCAAACTTGAACATGCAAAGCGTAAGTTAATAAGGCAGAGGGCTATTATGCATGTGCCTCGTGTTAAACTGTTAATAAATTAAATATTTGTATGCCTTGACTTTGATTTGTATAGTACTTACTTGGTGAGGCTGGTTGGTGCATCGCAGACGGGCCGGCGCTCCGCAGCCGCGTCTACCATGCCTCTGCATCACCGCGATGGGCATCACTCGCGATACCTCGCCTCGTCACCTCACACCACCACCCACCGTCACAACACAGACATCACAAGTATCAGTACCTCACACAACCCTCACAGTCTATGGACACCCGACACTGATACCCTCGGCAACATAACACTGATACGAACAACTTAGGTTTCACACTGCGATATACGATACATCACTTTAAGACGACTGTTTTGTATTATTAATTTAGGTTTTATCAGATGTGAACCACCAGCATGCAGATTTACCTGTAACAAAAATTGAATAACTTTAAAAATCAAAAGACGTGACTTGAAGAATGTTATATGGAAATTGAAGGAAAAGATATAGGGCTGATTAGGGTCTTCTTACGGCTGCAAAGCTGCTCTATTTTATCATACACATTTGAACAGACTGTATACTCTGTTGGTACCTATATTGGTAAGGGAAGGGTAAAAGAAGGGGCTTATTGGATGTCTCCGTCGCGTGAAATTAGACTTCGATGATTCATTTTTCACAATACTAAACAAAAGGTAAATGAACTCGTAAAATTGGTAAAGAAAAGATGTGATGAGAATTTTCGGAACTACTCCGGGCAGATTATCTCCTTAAATTCAACAAATTGGTCAGTAATTCTACCAGTAGGAACGAGATTGATGGACCACTAAACTAGATATTGGGTAACGTTACGGATTGCAATTTGGAGAATTTAGGTCTACCTATTGTTTAGTATAATTTGGTTTGAATTGCTTGTTTAACATATTGGGAACATGAAGAGTTCCCAATACGTGCTGAGAGCGGAAAATTTAATAATGTTTGACTTTCTATGACCCATTTGAACCTCGTTACCTTGAACCACACCAGCACCGGTCGGTAAACTTTAGGTCCGCTCCAGGGCCTCCAGGACAATTCCACTTCCCGGTCGGTGTGGGTGTTCTACGCTTTACTGTTGTTAATTAATGCAGTATTTATGTTATGCTTATTAAATCGCATTTTTTTACAATCATCACCATCCATTCGTATAACATGATTGAATAAGTAGGTACCTCACCGGCACGGAAAGTGGCCCAAAGATGAGAGTTTAGGACTTTGGCCATATTATCGTTTTTTTTTCGGGAACTCATCGTGTAAATGTTTGGGACATTTGTAAATTAATATACTCGCTATGTTTTGCGACATAATTGGTTTTCATTTTTTATTTTTATTTTAATGAGTAGGGTGGAAACAAAGTTTGTTAGTAAAATTTTCGTAAGAACTTTCAAAAAACGCATGAGGTAAAAGTCGATATTCTAAATGTCATCCAAATAATCGTTTATTTCTTTGATTATTTTTTATTAACTGACATAATTTTCGGTTCCCAAAATCGAAACACAGTAGTGTCCTAACTGTAGTTCAAGTTGCTCAAGTCGTGGTGCTTCGAAGTCAAAGGCGAACACAGCGGGAGATGGCTGAATTTTTAAATGTAGTGCACAAAACTCTTTAGTATGCCTCAAAACCGACAACCAGACCGGCCTGTATGACGGCGGCAGTATGACAGCAGAGTAAGTGGTAGCGGTGGTACTATCACAATAAATTATGGAATTTATAGCAGATAGGTATTAATTAACTGGTGTCGTCTGTGACTTTAAAATGCCTGTTAAACTGAAGGACAGGTCTATAAAACGTTCATTAAATCTGTCCTTTTGTATGATAGTGAGGCGTGGGCAGTGCTTGAGCGACATAAGCAGGAGATGTGTGACACGAAGGTGAAGATGCAGCGCTGGATGTGTGGAGTGACGCGAAAAGACCGCGTAAGAAACTCCCGCATTAGGGGACCCTTCATATCAGAGACATAGCAGATAAATTGCAAGAATATCGCTTACGGTGGTACGGTTTTACGAAAACCGGCTAGTTACGTTACCTGCTACCTTTTCCATACAAAAATAATATTTAATGTACTTATAAAATATTATTGATGGTGACCGTAAAAGAAATGTAATTTAATGCAAAGAAATGTAATTTAAAGCATGACAAAAACACCTGCAGTAATGAACAGTAAAGCGTAGAACACACACACCAACCGGGAAGTGGAACGGTCCTGGAGCGGACCTAAAGTCTATCGACCGTTGCTGGTGTGGTTCAAGGTAACAAGGTTCAAATGGATCATAGAAAGTCAAACCCAAAGAAGACCCAAGAAGTGCTGGCTTGACGTCGTCCTAAAAGGTCTCAACTACCTAAGCCTCAGCTGGGTTAATTGATTTTCCAAAACGGCTCGCCACTTTTTGGTAATTTTGCAAAACATCACTAGCACTTTAATTTTTTTAGCGAAAACATGCAAAATTTTTAAAATAGTTGATCTTTTTTCGAAACAAAGTTGAACAGAGCTGACGCAGTTTAGTTGGGTAGGTAGGTAATGTTAGAGTCAATAACCTTCTAAAAACTCCTCTGGTCATCCTAGGGATGCTCGTCTCATTCGAACTCTACGAAACCCGGAGGAGTCCTTCCAGGCCCAGGCAGGATCAAATTGCTTTTTTGCAGCCTGTCAAAATATGTATGTAGTACCTACTATGGCAAGCGATAATAGCGCCCACTTGTTCAGCGAACCAGCCCCTTTTGTGCCCATTAATGCCCACCTATCTGTTGTCGTAACAATCTCTTTGCTACATAGATTCATTAACCAAAGTAAGTAGAACCAAAGTAGGTATAAGATAAACATTAGTTGTGAAGCTAGGAAGGAACATACAAAATAATAGTAAGGTAGGTAGGTAGGTAGTGTAGCTTCTGCGATCAAGTTAGTAGCTAGTACAATTTTATGTATGAGATCATCGATAAGTTTACACAGCAAAATGTAATAAATATAAATATGACTCACCAATGTACTTTGCTATACAGCAGAGAGCGTGTAGGTTATCATCATCATTATCACTATCGATGAACGTCACAATTAATACCTACGAACTCGATTCGCCACCAATTACTTACTTAATTATTTATTTCACTGGTGAATGATACATGGAGGGTGGTTTGGTTTATGCTGAGAAAGAAAATTGAGCAAGCAAGCGATTTCATTAGCCAGAAAGAAAGAGAAACAAAACAAAGCAAGATGTAAAATCCATATTTTCAATTTTAATATTCGTGCTGCCATCTTTGTGATTATTGGCGTACCACGTAGTAGTTTACTTTCGAAATTGACGTAACTCATGTTTGAAAAACGTCTCAAAATGAACATCTAATGTTTTTTCACGACTTTATAACTCACATTGTAATTATTTATTGTAATATCAGACGAAAATTAAAGCACAATTATCAATTTGAACCACATTTGTTTAGCAAATTTGCTTACCAATTCCTATAAAATAAATAAAAGGTCAAAAATAACAAAGACATAACGTTTGTCCAAAGTTACGTCGTTCTAAACGAGAATAACTTTTTTGTGACAATGTCTGCATCTGTTGATTAAAATTTGAAACATAATAAGCTTCTAAACAAGGTCAACAGTTTTCATCAACTCGTAGTAGACAAAAATAATTAGAATACGTGAACTATTATGTGCAAACGTCCAATAATTGCATTCAGAGTGTGTCTTCAAGAGAAATATAACTTCAAGTGTCCGCGAAAATGACTCGTACTTTGTTTTTCGCAATCACAACGTTACATGAACATGGATGACCTAAAATGCGAATATGTGAAGAAAATAAAATGTTTGGAACTCACAGAAAGTGCAAACTAAAGAAATTATGATGTTTCATATGTCGTTCTTTAAGAATCATTGACTTTATCGTACCATCGCTTTACGATTTGGGAATGCTCGGTCGAAAAAGTGAAAATGTGATGTGTCAAACTGATTGTTTACCTCACAGACAGGTGAGCGGTTCGTAGAACTGGTACGCGAGGGCGGCGGGTGGCGGGCGGTATGTCTGATCGGTCGAGTCCTGTAAACGGCGGCTACGAGGCCGCGAGGCTGACCGTCCGCAAGGATCTCTTCCCTGAGGACAGCCTCTCCAAGGTAGAGTCCGGTGACGACGACACACTCGACGAAGACGAAGTGTCCTGCGTCAAACTCGAAACGGACTTCGAGCAGAGCATCGACGAGATCGCTATTCAGAAGCAGCAGCTGATCGCCAACGGAATGATGTCCTCGCCACCGCGTTCACGCCACAAGAAGCGAAAACAACACTCGAAAAGGGACTCTGAGAGATCCAATGTTAATGGTTGCTTTCCTTCAGAAACCAAGCGAAAAAAACGCTCTAGACATAGAACTCGTTCATATAGTGCAGAAGTGTTGAAAGTGAAAAGTGGTAAAAACTTGAGTTTAGTGAGTAGTAGTGAGTGTCAAGTAATGAACAATACGGAGGAGCAGGAGGAGGAAGAGGAGGCCGTGCCGAGCCCGTCTAGTAGTTCCGACGATGAGATGCTGAAGTGCAGTTTAAAGTTACCCATAATCAATGTGCCACCACGACAGAGTGGTAAACCCTACAGTCATGAACTTAGTCAATTATCCACTAAAAAGAGGAAAAAGGACTCCAAAGAGAAAAAAACTTATTCAATAATACCGTGCTCCGGCAAGCCGAGGTCTATGCTGGACATATGTTCTCGTAGCAAAAAGAAATCAAAGAAGGTTGATAGTGTGGCCACATATCGAAGTCAGATAGTTGATACCAATACAATGAAGATTAAGATTAGAAGAACAAGTGTCCATGATACTGTAAGTTATACAAATACTGATAACATTTTTATGTAAAAAGCCTTGTTATGCATGCTAATTTATTTTATGTCACATTGATACTAAATCTACTTAGATAATTTTTAACTTTGACTGGCTGACTGACAGAATAATGTGCATCTAAAAAGCTAAAACAGGATTTTGTGTAAGATTTGTGTTGAGAAACTTTCTCATGTGTTGCAAGAATGAGATTTATTATTTATTTATTATATCAAGATGTCAATGAACTCTTTCATTGTAACATTATTTAACTAACTGCATCTTGCGATTTCACCCATTTTACTCCTTATCGTGGAGAATATCAGGATAAAAACCATCCTGTCTTCATTCCAAGTTCTCCTTAATTTTCACTTTACTAATACATCAAGTCCTATATCTTCTTCTTCTTTTCGTGTAGTGGTGTGGCTCATCTAGTGTTAGAGTTTTCAGATAGCCCTAAGGCCTCTAACTGAACCTAATGACTACTATCCGAGATAACAACCGAAACAAACTGTTTAACATGCCTTCCAAGTCCTATATCTAAATACTAGTAGTTCTGCAAACGGTAGACCTCGTGGGAACTAAAGCTTAAAAATATAAGATATTCAAGTGAGGAGTTTGTGATAAAAAGGTGGTTCCAGGACCATTATCAATGTATTACCATGTAGATATAGGGCCAAATTATTGTAATTGTTCTGAGGCTTGTTTTCCACCCCAACAAAACCTTTATATTTTATATATGAACCTGTATGTCAAGTCTCATCAAAATCGGTTGAAAACTATGAGCTGTCGGGGAGGACCAACAAACATACTTACTGACAGCAAATTTTGTCAGACTTGAACCAAAGGCACTTGACTTGCCCTTTCATTAACAGGACTTGAATGGAAATTTTAATGTAAAAGTATGACATGCCTAGCCCAGTATCACCCCTCATCCACAACGCTGGACTTAACTTCTTCAAGTTATTCCATGTCTATTATTCAGTTTCATGAACTATCATCTCATGGAGCCTACCAGCCTCTTGTTGTAGCCTCAGCTTGTAGTTTTCACTGGAGATACAATAATCAACAACTCCCAGTCAGCCAGAACTTGAAGCTAGCCCACCATAACTTTACCCTTTATGGAAAATGAAATAGACTGTAAAGACTGTGTGTTATAAAACATGTTTTATCATATTTGCACTATTTTACCCACTTGCGCCCACACTTAATTTCTGAAACGTCTGAAAAGCATAGACATTACTGATGACACTCCGATAATCAATAAAATAAGCAAACATCCTTTAAGCATTTCAATATCCCAAACAGCAAGTTGATACCATCTCATCTCAAGTCATCTCTCATATATGCTGTGTGTTGCTAAATCTCTCATATGCTGCTACTGTTGCCAATGTATGATGAAATCGACAATGTAGCACGTTGACCTAGGAAGGTACCTATTTATTCGCACTAAAATTATAATTTTAGGGGGACAAGCAGTAGATACCTATTTGATAAATGTAAGAAAAATAAGATAACCAGTAGTGAAAGTTAACTCAAAATCTGATCATTAGAATTCAAAGAGCAATTCAGACATAACAGTGGTAGATGTTGGTAGGTACTACAAATTAAGTGCAAAGAATTAAACAATATAATATTAGTGGAGTAGTGTTACTTCGTTTATTAAAAAAACAAGTTATTTTTTAAACATTCCGAAAGTAAGATATGCCCGATACGACGCCAATCTAAAGCTTCAAATGCACAATGACACAAACACTTTACCCTAAACAGGACACATGCACGAATTTCTATTATTTTTTTGTTCTATATCGTGTATTTTGAGCTTTAAGTTGTGTCTGACATAACATGACGGTACATCTGAATATACCTATAAAACATGTTCAAAATATTCCAGGTAACACCAACACCGACTTCTATATCGGAACTAGGTCAAAGGAAGTCGAAGAAGAAGCGCGCCGCTTCACCAGTCGCCAGCGAGAGCTCAGGCGAGGAGTACGACCCTTCGCGCGGGGATACGGCCGCTGCCATGAGCGTAGCTGCACCCAAACCTCGACACAACCGCTCGAAGCCGAAGAAAACCAACAACAATAAGAGTAAGGGTATGTAAACAATGAAACTAAATAACTACCTAGGGTATTATAGTAAAGTTTTCTTTAACAGCAATACATAATTTACAATGGTGTTCTAAGAACTGGCACTAGAAAGTCTATGATTGGTTTTTTATTTCTAACTAGCTGACCCGTCGCACTTGGTATCGCCATAGATATCATATTGAAAAATAACTTTTTACTGGTAGTTGTTTTTAGTATGTTTGAAAATCAAAGCCCTTTCATTTGCTAAAAAATGTATAAGAAAATTAATTATCTCTTTTTTCTTAGATGAATGATATGAATATATCAAACAAACATCATAAAAATTGGAGTGGCCGTTATCGCGTGATTGCATTTGGAACCAACACAACTTTGTATCATATATACCTGTATAGAAATAGATCTAGATTATTAATAAATAGCACCAGCCAATGCCTAGTATTAGCATAAGGTTGCCTCGAGCCTATACCACCCTCTGAGCTAAGTCAATGATAATGAGATGAAGTAACTCATCAATTTTTCTGTATCAAACTTAGCTGAGGAGTTCATGATGAGCACATATTTTATTCTTCCCCTTTAGACCACAATACATTCTTGTATAGAAAATGCCATTGTAACTGGTCTAACATCATAATTTAATTATGTTTTAGATAAAAGTGAAAAGACTGAAAGAACTAGAATTAGTACAGCAGAAAATAAGGACACGGGACCACAGAGCCCTTGGGGAAAATCAATGCCTAGTGAGATGCTCCTCAAAATATTCGAATATGTTGTGGCTTCGCAGGGCAGTTTGCCTTCTGTGATCAGGTACTGATTTCTTTTATGTTGCTAATGATAACTCAATGTTTTCCCCTCATTTACGTGTTTACAAAGAAATTATGCTCCAAAATTTAAAGATAAATGTGTCTTGGCCTCCGTACTTTTCACCCTTCATTTTAAATTAAATTTCCATTAAACCTTAAGGTAAACAAAGATTTTGCATGAATATTAAAACTTCGTGAAACCATATTTTCTGAACTTATAAACACTTATGGAGTCTCATTCTACTTTGAAAACTACTTTAGCACCTAAATATTTTTATAAAATCATTGTGCTTCTTCTAGGTTGGGTCGAGTGTGCAAATTATGGCATAGTGTTAGTTGTAGACCTGAACTATGGAAGAACGCAGATCTAGCGCAATTCACGACAGAGAAATGCAAGACGGATTATAAGTTAGTTTGGCTCTTAGAGAACCGACTCTCGCAGTGTCAATCCTTGAATATTGGTAAGTAATCCTATTGAAATTAAAGACATTTTTCGGTTTGAATCGCGTGGTTTTTATTACTTTTAGCATTGTTACAACGCTCAACGTTTCAACGCTCAAGTAATCCTATTTTAATGCTCAAGTATGTCTGTGTGTGTCTTAGGTCTACATTGGGCGAAGGCCCGACTGCAATGCAGAAGGTTGCGGGTTCGATTCCCGCCGGGTGCAAGTATTTGTGCTTAAAAATAAAAATTGTATCTAGTCTGGCTGTTTTCTATGTATCAAATGTATGTATTTACAAAAAAAAAGCATAATATGCATTGAGTTAATAAGTAGTAACATAATATGTAGTTCATTCATTGTCTAGTACCCATATAGTACAAACCTAGTGCTTAGTTTGGGGCTAGATTGCGCTGTGTGTAACGTCGTGCAATATTTATTTATTACTTATATTTACCACAGGTGTAACTGCGCCTCTGAACTAAAATAGCTAAAACGACTATGTCCTTGAACTTGCATCGCCACATTTTTGAGGAAAAGATCATTACACATTGTGAATATGAATCAACAAATTTGACACACCTTGACCTTAATTGTTTTATTATTATATCAAATTAGTTTACCTTGTATGCTTTAACACTAATATTTTCTGTTTACACAATTCTTCCATTCCACTTATATTATAAATGCGAAAGTTTAGATGTATGATTGTTTGTCAATTACGCATAAACGACTCAACAGATTTGGCTAGAATTTGGCACACAGGTAGTTCATAACCTGGGTTAACTTAATACAAAAATATGGGATTACCCCAGGGAAACGAGAGCCATGCGGATAAACCAGCAGAGCACAGCTAGTAATATAACAAAAGCGAAAGTTATGGATAGATGCTTGTTAAGTTGTTACTAAAAACTACTTGTGATCAGACTTGGAACGCCTTATTGATAGAACTTATTTCCTTGCGGCTGCACTATTTTGCCTTTTGGCTACTTATTTCAAAATGTGATACTGATAAATTATCGCTAGTCAAGAAATTTTCAGGGGCTTGACAGTTGACTGGTCAGAGACATCAGTTGATTTTTCAACCGGGATAAATATCCCGATTTCCCTACTGGATAGAACATGGGGCACGTCTCATGTGGGCGTTATTTCGATCGCCACGCATACGCATACGCTCCTACGAGCGGATATCTAAGACATGTCTGTCTGTCACCAGCCTGTATCTGAGTCTGAGATAGACTAGCGCCAGTGGTAAACAAAATTTAAACGTTTTCATTGCGTTCATGGATTGTCTGGTCAAGTGTCCATTTTAGGGTTCCGTAGTTGCAGTTGAGAAATCGTGATAGTGCCACGAACCCTTCATGCGCGAGTTCGACTCGTACTTGTCCGGTTTGTAAATAAATAGCATCTACAACAGTATGATGTATGTTTTAGCTCAATGGAAAGTATGTAACGTATCGTGGGTGCTGGCGTGTGTGGCGGACTACTGCCCGGCGCTGACGGAGCTGAGCGTGGCCGGCTGGAGCCGCATCACGCCCGACCAACTCTTCGACCTGATGCAGAGTCTACCGCGCCTGCAGCGGATAGACTTGTCGCTTACGGTAACTACTTCAGATGTATTTTTTGTTTTACAAGGAGACACAGGTTCCCGTGTGGTGCAGAGGATAGCGCGCTCACCCGGCAATCGAGAGGCACAGGTTCGAATCCTGTCACAGGTGCATTTTTGATGATGCAAGCTCATTGGTTTAGCTAATGATCCCATTAGCTCAGAGAAGCCTCATTTTGGAATTAAATTGGCTCAGTTCTATTTTTTTTTCGACAATGGTTGACAACACTTATAAGAATTACAATAGAGCGACCTAAATAATCGTAACTCTAAGCAAGCCACACCACTAATGAAAAGAAGAAGAAGATCTAATGAAATTGGGCAAGCTATATCTTCCGCAAGTCTGTTAAGATGTAGCCAAAAATCATAAACCTTGCTATTATAAAATGAGTGTTAAGTGCTAGACCTGGTTTAAACCATAATGTTCTTTGACTAAATCATGGTTTAATTAAACCAGGTCTGGCCTTAAAACTCATTTTATAATAGCAAGGCAAATGTTTGCACACTTGTGAGCTAAATACACGTTCACTCGATCGGTACAGATTGTTTAAAGATGGTGTTAATTGGTTCAATTGTTTTCCTCAGTCTGAAACCGGCGGATCGGGAACCTGCCTCTCAGCGGCGTCGATGGCGCGGCTCTGCGAGAACTTTGGTTCTCGTCTCACACATCTCAATCTCACCAACAATAAGTTCACCGCGTTACCGCAGATATTAGCTTCGATAGCGGTAAGTTCAATACACTTTTATATGTATAGTTCAAATATAAACTTAAAAAAAACGTAGAATAAGTACTCTTTTGACACAAGTTACAATAATGTACACGT
>OY292394.1:42833966-42959234 GCA_958496205.1 Idaea biselata | reverse complement strand
AGCAAGATGGAGCCGCCCCCTCCCCCCAACCCCTCGGCCATGGCGCACAGTCCGCAGCGCAACTCCAACTCACACGAACACAGGGAGCTCGAGTACCGGGCACAGGAGCCTAACTACAGGTAACCCTATATCTGTCCCCACAGCAAGATGGAGCCGCCCCCTCCCCCCAACCCCTCGGCCATGGCGCACAGTCCGCAGCGCAACTCCAACTCACACGAACACAGGGAGCTCGAGTACCGGGCACAGGAGCCTAACTACAGGTAACCCTACATCTGTCCCCACAGCAAGATGGAGCCGCCCCCTCCCCCCAACCCCTCGGCCATGGCGCACAGTCCGCAGCGCAACTCCAACTCACACGAACACAGGGAGTTGTTGATTACATTGGCCGTTACTTTTGGGAACAAAAAAGCATAGGCAGGTATAGATTTTTCTTCTGTTTTCGCGATGTAGGATAAATTTAAACTCAAACTTTCGGTTTTAATCGCGTGGTGTTTGTTGCTTTTAGCAATGTCCAACAATACATTGAAACAATGTTGAAAGTAATAAACACCACGACGATTGAAAAATGAGTATAATTTTTTAAAAATCATATTTTATACAGTGATCCTGTTAAAACAATAGTTTAGATACGTCATCGAGCATATTTCGTGGCTACGCAAGGAGAAGGTAACTACCACCACGTCTTTCATTCACATGTCAACCTCAGTACCGATCGCCCGCTTGACAGAAACGTCATAAAATCCGTTTAAACATTACACAAAATGCTTTCGTGCATTTTTCAGCTCTGTAAAAATTATAATAGCAATAACAATAGATAAAAACATCGTTTCACCAGGAAGTACGACAGTAATGAATTGTTTAAATATTTTGTGTTTTTACGAAAGCGAAAGGGATAACAATAGTTGTGACAGTATAGTCTGTAAAGGAAAGTGACGGCGAGGAAAGAGCGAGACGTACATATATAATTTTAGGTGATATCGAAAGAGATAACAATAGTTGTGACAGTATTCTGTAATTAAAACTCGTTGTTTGATCTGTCACCAGTCATCAGTTGTCAGTCTTATTTTGTGCCGTTTTTATTGGAAGCGATGTATGAAGATGCCGATTCCATTTATATTTCATTTCTCTGGATATAGATAGATTTATTTATACGACATAAACATAGAAAACACAACAAACACATCTTCAATAAGTAAATAACAAAAAAAAACTAAAATTAAGTTGCACAAATGGACGGCCTTATCGCTGAAAGCGATTTCTTCCAGGCAACCTTTGGATGGAGTAGAACTGTAACAGCTTCAAAATGTGTTTGTATTTGACGACAGACACTGACCATGGCGTATTTTCCCTTCTCATAACGTATTCTGCCTTTTTGAACTGAACTAACTAACTGACTGAAATGCATTTTTGCCAAATCATAAATTTTAATTTCTTTCCTAGTATAAGTAGGTAAGGCATCGACCAATGGAAGTCAGCTAATCAAGAAACTTGAACATGCATCTCTATCATCCTACTTGGAACGGAACCGTCAGTGTTTATGATCCACAATAAAAAATGCCCTGCAAATATAGTGATTTGTGTTTTATTCTTTTCTAGAACGATACAGAAGAAGCCAAACACGATGAAGACGCGTGGCATACTGTTGGTATCGTTAAAGGAACTTCGTTTACGGTAAATATTTGTATTATTTGTGTAATGTTTTTGTTTTGGGTCGAAATACACACATCAACAATGTCTAGGGATATTGTATTTTAGACTTCCTAGCTTATAAACTATTTACAGTATCGAAAAAGTTTCTATATGAAAAATAAACTCCGCCGTCTCTTCTTTCGAAATTCAAAAAAATAAAAATAAAAATCATACGAAAGAAAAAGAATACGCGGTAATTCGAATTTGGCTTTTTCACAGTTAGTTGTGGTTACCATTTAACCCAGCTGATTTTGTAAATAATAAGCTTTTGCACATTTTTTTTATTCAAATAGAGTGTGTGTATTGTTTATTGTTATGTCACGTAGACATTTAACAAGAGAAGAACAGATTAGAGCTGTAGGCATGTTGGAAGCTGGCGCTATTCAACGCGTAGTTGCTGACACTCTACGGACCCACCAAAATGTGATCTCTAGGTTGTGGTCACGTTATCGTGTTACGGGTGATGTTGCGGAACGGCATTCTGGCAGAAGTCGTGTCACAACTCCTAGACAAGACCGTTTTCTACAAAATATCGCTAGGAGACAACCCACTGTTACGGCTATGCAAATGGTTCAAAGGCTTCAATCTGACCACCAATTGTTAGTAAGCGACCAAACTGTGAGAAGACGATTACATGAAGCCGGTCTTCATTCTCGCAGACCAATTCGAGTTCCAGCTTTACGGCGTGGCAATCGCGGGCGAAGACTTTTGTGGGCTCGAGAACATTTTGTATGGAGTAACGAGCAATGGTCGATGGTACTGTTTTCTGACGAGTCTCGGTTCGGATTTCATCCGGATTCGCGAAGACTACGAGTTTGGCGACTTCCAGGTCGACAGCGCCGTCTCCAACATGTGCAAGAAGTCCATTCCTATCAAGGCGGGACCATCATGGTATGGGCTGGAATTCGAATAGGTGCGCGAACCGATCTCATTTGGATCTGAGGGAACATGACTGCGTGGAAATATCGTAATGAGGTAGTGGAACCTATAATTATCCCACATAGGGTGCAAATGGGCCCGGAGTTCCAACTTATGCACGATAATGCCCGCGCACATACGGCGCGTCTGGTATCAAATGAGCTTCGGGAACATGATGTCAGAGTTATGGACTGGCCTGGCCTGCTCAGTCCCCCGACATGAATCCTATCGAACATGCATGGGACATGTTACAAAGAAGAGCTATGATTAATTTCTCTCCAGATTTGACGACAGAAGAGCAACTTTTCATACACTTAAAACGGACCTGGGACCTTATTCCGCAGCCAGACTTGGACAACCTCATTTTAAGTATGAATAATCGATGCCGCACGCTTATAAATGTCAGAGGAGGAAATACCGATTATTAAATTTAATAAAATGCATATTTTTTTGTAATTAAAGACTTTTTTTGATATTCAATACTTTTATTCCATAATTAAGCGCGATTCTGTGTTAAGTAAACATGAGAGGTTTTGGTTAATTAAAAAAAAACAATAAAAATTTTTGCAGCAGCTCTATTTTTTTTAACACAGCATAACACATTAAAAAAAAACTTTTATTTCATATACAGGTGTCTTAAGAAATTATTTACTGATATTGTGAAAATTAAGAAAAACTATAATATCCCTAGACATTGTTGATGTGTGTATATAACTTACCTTTCAGCGATTGTCCAATAAAGCACATACTATTTTCAGGTCCAACATTACATATCGGATCCCAACGTGGATTTGTCTAACCTCACACTGGACAACTTACCAGATTTGACTTCATTCCCCACGACACCTCTAGAGCACGGTACAGCATATAAATTCAGAATTGCAGCTATCAATTCTTGTGGCCGAGGTGAATTTAGTGAAGTAAGTAGTGAAGATACATTCTTCTTAATTAATTACGTATTAAGTATTAATTACGTATTTTTAATAAATTGGCCGGGAAAAAAGTATTTATGCTGACCATAAATGTTTGTTTCTGGTTCTGGGTGTTTTCTACATGTAATTATACATCTATATCTATACTATACTATAATAATAAATAATCTATATTATTAATATTATAAAGAGGTAACGTTGGTAACATGTATGTATGTATGTATATTGGGGGTAATCTCCGAAGCTACTGGACCAATTTCAAAAATTCTTTCACCATTAGAAAGCTACATTCACCCTGAGTAACATAGGCTTTTGATCCCGATATTCCCACGGGATCGGGACTTACGCGGGTGAAACCGCGGGAATCTGCTAGTATATTATACACAGATTGGTACACAGATTGGCTACACGGATTGGCGAATATCCCATGCCTGGATTGTGGTGAGTCTTAACCCACCACAATCCAGGCATGGGATATTCGCCAATCCGGAGTAGGCTCCTGAGGCGTCTTACTGCCTAACCCCTCTAAGAGGAGGCCTTTGCCCTGTAGTGGGACAAATTAACAGGGGTTATTATTTAATATATCCGTTGACTAGTACGCATAGTACTAGCCTAACTAGGCTAGTACTATGCGTATGCCCCAAACTAAGCAACTGCTTATTTTGGGGCTAGATTGCGGTATGTCCAACATTCTGCTAGGTGTATTTATTGATTGTACATTGGTTTTCTTCAGGAATCAGCCTTCAAAACATGTCTTCCTGGGTTCCCCGGTGCGCCATCAGCCATTAAAATATCTAAATCGGTAGAGGGGGCTCACTTATCGTGGGAGCCGCCACAAGTTGCCGCCGAAGGAATATTTGAGTACTCTGTCTATCTTGCTGTAAGATCTAATACTCAACCAAAGGTAAGAGTTATTTTAAAAAAAACTCATTATCAGTATAGGTTAAGAGCGTTGATGGATGGCGTTCTTCCTAACGTACTTACACTCTATCTTCTAGAGTCTAGCTGGAACAATCTCTTTTTACAAGTTTAAAATCTGTGTTGTTGTGTGATTTACTTCACTTTTTACGGTTCCGTAACTTAAAACGAAGAAAAAAAGGAACACCTATAAAATAAATTGTCTGTCCATTTGTCACCATCAATTTTCTCATGAAGTAGACCAAGTGACTTGCTATTTATACTAGATACTGACTAGGGTATATGGCCCGTATATGGTGGATTAAAAAATAGATTTTTTCGTAAACTTGGAAGCACTAAAACATTGCTTTGTTTAATTTTCATATTTTTTCTTTTATTTATGTTATAAAAGCTTTCATGTTAAATTTCAAGGAAGTACTCCTACTCTGTAGGAATATATGTATGACCCAAAACTCATAGGGTGCTTTTGCTTACCCCATTATTGTAAAATTTGGTGAAAAAGCAAGGTATTTCTGAAAACAAGTAAAGGAATCATTTAATAAAATGAAGAACACTCACCCCACTCGCGCGAGCGATAACTTAGCGACTGATTCGCGCGCGTTTGTAGTGACAGGGCGTTCTTACTGTCATACGTGTTTGGTCACGCACGCGGGATTTCCATACAAATTCCCTCGTATGCGTGAGGAATTTGTATCGAAACACGCCCAATATACAATGTGTATTGTATGTGTTTTGCAGGAAGCATCAAAGTCTCAGCTAGCGTTCGTTCGCGTATACTGCGGCAAAGCGAACACCTGCGTCGTCCCGCAGTCGTCCCTGAGCGCGGCGCACGTCGACTCCTCCACCAAGCCCGCCATCATATTCCGGATCGCGGCTAGGAACGAGAAGGGTTACGGGCCTGCTACGCAAGTCAGGTGGCTACAAGGTAACCTAACCTAACCTAACCTAACAACAAGTACCTATTTATGTTTTTCACAACGCAATATAGCCTCAAACTAAGCAACTAAGCTTGTACTGTGATACTAGACAACAGATATCACTACATAGTATAACAGTCACTTCCCGCTGTCTGTCTGTCTATCCTTAAGTATGCTTAGATCTTTAAAGGCTGGAGCAGATCGGATGCGTATACGCAAAACGTAAGCGTAGACGTGCACGTACCGTGTATGAGACAGGACACACAAGCAGTGTGTCCTGTCTCATACAGTTTCATACATTACAACTCAGCGGTACGTGCACTTCTACGCTTACGTCTACGTATACGCATCCGGTCTGCTCCAGCCTTAAATCATAACATACATATGTACCTATATTCAATACCCAGAAACAAGAACAAACATTTTTTGTCTGCGTTAACTTGTCACTGGCGGGAATCGAACCCGCCACCATCTGCGCGTCGATCTCCTGCCCCACGCGTAGAGAGAAGTCGTCAAATTGATTCATCAGACTGGCTTTTTTATAGCAAGCTGCGCCCTGCTATCTCACCCGTGCTTATTGTGTTTTATTACACGAAATACTTGTATTATTTCCAGATATCAAATCAACGGGCGTTAAGAGAGCCGGCGAAGGGCGGATAGCTGGAGCGTCCCCCTCGAAGCAACCTAAACAGATCCTGCACTAATCGACAGCAGTGGCTCAGACATTCACTTGTATAGAATAATTTTGTGCGAAAACGATAACGGTTAGTACCTCCCTTCCCTTATTTTATTACTTTCTTTAGTTTTAAGTTTACTTATTTGTATGGAATTCTTCAGTTTTTCACCTTGAACGTATTACACGTATGTTGTGACCGTTTAATTTTAAGATTTTATATAAGTAGGTACGTTATAGTATGAAAGTATATTTTGTATCGACATTTTATGACTAGACTGGGCGCCGTCGACGGCTAATATTTGACTGACTATGATGAAATAATTGAGACGGTTTGATACTGATTGTTGTAGAACATAATCTCGCCCCCTTACCTATAAACAATTACTAAGTTTATGTAACGTTTGTCTCTGTCTGGTCTTTGAAACTGTATGTCACAGTAAAAGACAAACGATACATAGTTTATGCAGCTGTTTATAAGTAATCGGGTAAAATGTATATGTTGTTGTAAAATGACGATGACAGGAATTATGCAATATTCCTAAGATATTGCAAACCAATTGAAAACGATGGAATCAAAAATTCTGGATCGTCTCGAATTCCGTGACATCCCTAGAGATTTCACGGAATTCCCGATATCGATATCTTACTACGACATTATATAAAAATTACCGTTTATTTTAATAGCAATAGTTATTGAAAAAACTATGAACTTATTTTAAAAAATCTGTTTCAAACAACTTACAATAGAAAGGATAGATAAATAAAAATGTACAGAAGTCGCATTTGGCTTTTAATACTTAATTACACTTTATTGAATACACTATACATTTGTTTCATTGCTATAAAATGCTATCTATTCAAAACTCCGGTAGGCATTCAAAAATGAAAATTAAATACAAATTATCATTATTATATATCTTTCGTTTTATAGAAAATTTCCTATATTTAAGATATTTGCGTTTTATCATGATATTAAAGCATTATCACTAAATTTTATGGTTTGGACAATTTATAATTTTATTGTGATTAAGTAGGTTTTGCATTCGTCTCCTCTATATTGGACCTAGGTCACTGCGAACAAAGAAAATAATCACCATTATAACTAACGCACAAATTACACACCTAGAAATATTTTTGATTTTTTTGGAATTTTTGCAGTTACTAATCACGCAACGAGGCATTATGTGACAGAACTAGGTGTAATTTCTTATTGTCAGGTAATGTGGGAAACATACCAGAGAAGTAGTTCCGAACAATTTGTACCATCCAATGACGATATTCGAAAGGTTGAGATCGTCCAACATAATCTGGGCAACTCCCATAAACACTTTCTTGCCCTCTATGCGACCATAATCGCCCCATACTGTCACCTGGAAAAATTACACGATTAGCAAATATAACAAACACGTATATGTTTGCACAAAGGTACAGAATATTTAGAGAATCTACACTTCGGGACCAAAGAGAGAAAACCAGCCACAATTTGCCATTTATATCGCTGTCTTGCAAGTCACTCATACTGCCCATTAATGATTAGCTAAGTGTCCAGTGGCCGATTTCGCAATTTCTTGCATAATTTAATTGCCAACTTGTTTCCATGGACTGCAATCCTCTCAAAAGTATACACTCGGGACGTGTACCAAGTCCGGCAAGTCTTTAAAACTTGCAAAAGTAGACTAGTGCGAGTAGGAGTCGCTTACGCAAGTTGTGCAATATTTTTAGCAAAGTTTTACCTGCAATACGCATCCTTTGAAGTTTTCTCTGAAAGTGAGCGTCTGTTGATAGAGTGGATCGAGCGTTCGGCGCGCGGAGGTGGTCTTGGCTTTAGCGATGCAACGTTTGCCGCTTACTAGATACACCTTGACGTAGGGCGCGGGAAGCGTGCGGCTGCCTTGGCGGGCTTGCAGACCGCGCGCTCGAATCACCTCCACCTAAGAGGATATGATTATATGAAATCTCGTATTCACATAGGAAAATCCACGAATGTCGCTATTGTAACATAAAACCTCATGCCATCTGTTTTGGCTAACTAGTGCAATCTATTTTATACAATTATCGGACTTAGAAACGAACTTGTTTAGAAAAAACGGAGCAAAAAAGTTTGTTTATCTAATGACAACAATGAAGGACAAATGACATTCCGCTTATTGTTTCATGTGAAATATTAGTGCGATATAGAGAATACTAACGAGAATATAGCGATGTGATATATCACTTCAATTCAGAGAATACTAACGGAGAATATAGGGATGTGACATATCACTTCGATTCAGAGAATACTAACGGAAAATATAACGATGTGATATATAACCTCGATTCAGAGAATACTAACGGAGAATATAACGATGTGATATATCACTTTATATAATAATTTGAAAAGGAATCATTAAAAACTCTCTAAAAAGAGTGTAATAGTGTATTACCTCGAGAAATCCTTTCTGGTAGCACATAGAGAGTTGCACGTCGCCCAGCGTTGGTGCGCCGAGCACCTGCCTGCCGACCAGCTGCCCCGGGCCCAGACCGTCGATAAAGTCCGAGATGCCGCCTCCGTCCGAGGAGCCCGAGCCGCGCATACCGGGCGACCATCTGCCACAGGGGACATTCGATAATATCCATCAATAATTACATTACAACTTTAGTTGCCACAAGTGGATCTTGAAGCTAATAGCGTAGCGCGCATTTTAAGCATTCGATTCTAGCATTATTAAGGAATATCCTATAAGTTTCAGCGTTATTTCTATACATACGTTGCGTTAAATTCTTTCTTAATATTGCCTTTAACTAGAGCGATATTGTATCTTCTTTTTAATAATATTTTTACTTACATTTCTTTAACGACTAATGCAGTGAAAAAAATACAGAAATAGCAAAAATATTATAAAAGAAAATAAATTATTTTCGGAAAGAAAATATGGGCATACATTTGTATGGAAATAGCGTTAATAGGATGTGCTCTTAATATAAAATGAATCCACAATAACTGCCAATTAGCTGGAACCAATATATAGCGAGATTCATAAATAAAATTACTTTATATATGCACGTATTTCTTTAACCTGATTTTAATGTTGTTAACTCTTATGCTGTAGAGTAGAAGCTAAAATTTCTATAAATGAAAACTTAGGTATTATTTTTATCGAGGTAGCTTCAACATGCACGGATAGCGAAAAGCAAAGGAAAAGGAAAAATATTTAAATTTTAGATGGGTCATACTAGAAGATCATACAAAAGGGTAGGGATAAGTCATTTTCCAACCTTGATTTTCGCTACAATAAATAAATAGTAATTATAAATAACAACAACATTGACACAATAGTGAAGAAAAGGGCGGTAGTATTTCGGATGCATCGGTTAGTAAAGTTAAGGTATTAATCGTGATTCAGGAATAAGAAAAAATACAAAAATGTCTATCTATTAGATTAGTATATTGTGTGTAGGTGCTAGAGAGACTAAATAATGGTCTGCATCTAATTTAGATATAGTTTTTCAGTAGATCCAACTGGCTACGAGCTCACCGTTGTTCTTATAATGCAACTTGATATCCTTACTTAATTTAAACCCCAATATTAACAACTAACTTACATTTTATCGGATCGTATTTGTTTGATCAGCAATATATTTGTGTGGCATGCATGGTTTTGGGCGGTTGTGATCTTTTTCATAAGTACAAATAATATCCTTATATCCAAAAATAATAAAAGGTGCATATATACGTCACAAGAACAGGCAACATTTATCGTCTTATCACAATCGTGCAATATTGCGTTACAAACGAAGAACTCGATCTCTTTTCTCCTCTTCGTCGAGCTAAAGCTGAAAAATGTATCAAACTATCGAACAGCGGAGATAAATGTAGCTGTCTCGAAAAGGAGACGAGAATGTGCTTTACTTTACTGCGAAAGAAGACACGTGCGTGGTGAGCGGAAAGAGATGAGTGAAAAACACCAATAAAACCGTCAACATGCTTTTTACAAGACGAAAGGCACACAAGAAGACACAGGGCGCATAAAGAAGACGCGGGCAACATCGATGCGAGACAAGGACAAGAAACGAAGTCTGCAAACTGCGGGAAGAGCGGGCCACTTACGATGATCCCTCTGAGCTAGAAATGGAGACGAGGCTGGCCGATCGCACCTCGTGTGATCTCGTGAACGTGGTCGGCGTGGCGGGGCTCGATCGCTTGCGACGCACGCAGTACCCCTCGAACCGAAACGGGCGCACTAACCGCCCGCACACCAACACATACATATTCATTGCATTATCCGATACATCAACACTATTATACAGTATACATACATACATTGTACACACCTTTTTATGATTACAATGACACCTACAATGTTCATATTACGTTATTGTACATACAGGCTGTTCATTCGCATGTAGAGATTCCAATTTCAGGATTCAATTTAAATATCCCGATTTGGAACAGCTACTCGGACATTCATAAATAAAGATCAGATATTATCAGTTCGTAAATATGAATGCCTGATTAAATATCGATAAAGAAGTTTATGAAGTGGCGATACAATTTTACTTATGAACACAAAATGCTAGAGAAGTAGATGTTAGAAATTCAAAGCGGTCTCGGTCAGGCGTAATCGTTCGGAGTTACCAGTGAAAGCTTTAAAAAGCTCTACGTCAGCTGACTATACAAAAGCGACATTGCAGTAACTCATGTTGCATGCTGTTATTTCTGTCGTCTCGTATATTCCTACTTAAAGATATAAGAGTCAGTATCGGGTACGCGATCTACCGCCCCGGCAGCACTATTGTCTCAGTGTGTCATTGTTGAGCGGGCTCCAACCTGTCATCATCATTTTCACTGGACGCTGAGGAAGCCCGTGACACTCCACTTACACCTCGCATTTCACTCGGCCCCACTTCTTCGCTGCGTTGCACCGTAAACGAATTTTTGCCCCGTTTACCGAACCCTAACCTCCTTTTTCGTCCTGTTGGTATATTCATTTTAACAATACAAGTATTGGCTAATCAGAATTGATCTCGTATATTACATGTAATGACTATTTTATGTTCAATATTAACTTGATTATGTTTTTACACTAAAGCTTTTGAATAAATTTCTTTAATAGAGCTAAGTTTTAATTTCATCTGACATGCTTTTGACTTCTAAAATAAGTCTAATGAACGGTTACATGATGAAGAGAAAGAATAGTGTTGTGTTCACCTGTCGCTGACAACTGCGAAGTGGAGTTACTTTTCTTGCCCATTCCTGGGCCAAAGTAGTCTCTGGGTTCTGCCTTCAGAAGGGCGTCGTCGCTGGCAGGCTCCGGCTCGCTCGTACCACCCATTGCAGTATCGCTGAGGCTACCGTCTTCGTGAAATAATGTTTTTGAGTTTTAACTCGGCTCTACATAGATTATTAAAAATAACTTTTGTTATAATAAGAACGTACCTGTACCTTTTTCATCCGGTGGTACATCAGCATTGCTGAGGCTCCTAGTAAACTGTCCGCGGCGAGACTCGCGTCGCTCCAACGGTTGTTGGGTGTGATTATTGTTTCTCCCATTCTCTGTCCCTCCATAATCATTGCTTCGTTTTTCACGTTTTTTTGTTGCGGATTTCCCAGTCGACGATATCCGTTCAAATTGTTGGTGAGCCAGCGTATCAGGAGCATGATGGTCACCAGGGATCAGTGTTTCAGTCGCATTGGATTTGTTACGGTGCATGTCATCGTGAGGCGGATGAGGGGCAACAGGAGTGAGCGCACGACGATTTGAGCCGACATTCGAGGGAGAAAGAGCAATACATAACGAATTAGCAACCATACTAAATTCTTGTCTTACATGATCGGTTGTAGCTACAGAATATGATCGACTACGAGCGTTTTTGATAATAGACGGTAAAGGTTTCCTACAAGAGTTATCGATGACAGACTGAGGTGAAAGAGAGTTGGGTGATCGGTAGTCCTGAAATGTTGGTACTTCGTCAATGCTAACTACATTTCTGTGCTTTTTGGGATGGTCAGTGTTAACATAATCTAAATGTTTTTTTGACGACGAGAGATTCATCATCTTGAAAATATCTTGTATTTTCAGCGGTGTTGATTCAATGGAATTAGGTAAGGATTTCAAAACTACTAAGGAATCTGAATGTCTTCTAATGAGACTGTTCTGTTTCTGTTTTGGTTTTAAAGTATCGATACTAGTTTTATCAGTAACATTGTCATTTTCTTTATTATCTACGTCTTTATTAGGAGAAACGTCGTCGTAGTTAGATTTTAAATCTAATGATAAGTAATTCTTACGTTTATTTTTAAATATTACATTACGATGATCATTAGAGTTTGTAAAATCATTGTTTAAGTTATGGGTGTCGTTTTCTCTGTCTAAACTGTTTTGTTTGTCTACACTTATATGTATGGTGGTTTCGGCATCACTGCCCTCACTATCGTAACCATGATATTGGCAACAGTCTTCATCGGTTGTCTGCGATACATGTAGGTTTTGACTATCTACTTTCTTATCATCGTGATTCTCATTGCTTAGATCGATATGTGGAATATCGGGTAGACATCGACTGCGTGGATTATCAAGAGATAATTTACTAATATTTGGTAAATGTCTTCGTTTAACTTCTCGAGATTTAATTCTATTATGGTAAAAATCTTGATCTAACGACTGAGATATGTAAGTGTAACACGATTGGCCATGTTTTTTTTTATACGGATACGTCAAAGATTTTGCGTGTGCGAGCATTGGTCCATAATAAATGTTTTGCGGCAAAATTCTACGTTCTCTAATGTTTTGGAAAATATCATTTCGTTGAGAGATAATGGCTTCCTTCATAGGAAAATGGAATATGTACTCTTTATTTTTTTCAGTAATTTTGTAAGTGTTGGTGTAGACGGGATATTCTGGGCAGCTGTGACTTCGTTCATAAGCGTGTCGACGAGAACATTCTTTTGAGGAGCTGGTAGTAGCGGAGCGACTGCGAGCAAGTATGCGCCGCTGACGACGCGTAGCTCGCACTCTATGCGTTAAAGGAACCTGGTTGATTTCATATCGCGCTCGGATGCGCTGGCGCACCGCCCGCTCAGCGCTCGTCGGCACGCTTACATGGGGTAAAACTCGACGAGGTGTTCTAATCATATTATGACGATACGGGTCTGGTACTGGGGTAGCGCTATCGCAAGAGGAAGAAGTGCTATTTGGAAGGAGGTACCGCCTCCGGCTGTAAAATTATATCGTCATTGACTTTCTGGATAGCATCAATTTTATTTGTGTGTTGGAGAGCATTTGACACAGTATCTCACCAGGTAATAAGCGATAATACGTTAAGTTGCGACTCGAAGCGGAGGTCTTGAAGAGTCACGAGTGAAGGTATGAAGACGAAAGTTCTGACCTGTCTTAGTGGCAGCACCGGGCTATGTATCGGAACACGGACGAGTCAGCTTGGCGCCATGTGTTATTATTATTGTCTTGAAGATTTTAAAAGAGAAATGTCATTGTACCTGAGCATGCGTGTGGGTCTCGGTCGTTCCGATTGTGTGCTGAAAGCACTGGAAGTGACGGAAGCGACCGACTCGAGATCGGAATCGGCGGCGGTGGCGTCGGGCGAGAGTCGCCGGCGCGGCGCCCACCCAGCGCTGTTAGTGCTTCGAGCTGCAAGCTCCGAGTCGGAGAGACCAGCGTAATGCCTCTCCCAACCTAAAATAAATACTACTCTTGGAGATCTTGCGACTAAAGAAATAAAGCGCATTCATATATCTCCACACAGATCTACGCGTGAGTAATTTGTGGTATTTGTGGGCTGGTTGAGTATAATAGCTTGATAGTATATCTTGTGGTAGGCACGAGTGAGGAACTCGGGAGAATTAAGTCAACATAACATCGGACAACTAAAAAGGGGCACTACGTTATGGTTTATGATACATAGCATAGCAAGGGCTCTAGATGGATCTGCATCGATACTATCGAGAAGTGGCCGCGTAGTCGATCGGAGCGAGGCGGGGGTTGCATGTATTGACCTTGTGGCGTGCTGCGGTACGTGAGTGTGGCGCCAATGTGGTGCGGAGCGATCCACTTACGTTCCTCGAGGTCCGCCGACACCTGGGCTCGAACTGCCTTTGGTCCACTCTGTCGTGTGAAAATGAGCGAAGTTAAATGATATTTTATTAAGATCAATGGCGTATTTATTTGCCATCCAAAGTAAGCCACATCAATTGCCCGAACCCGAGTTTCTTTACCAATATCAAAAGTCAAAGTAAGTGCTAAAAGTGACCTCACAAAGGAAATTTGTTTAAAGATGGCATTTTCAAAGCTGTTACTTTAGCTTTCGCTATTGATGATGAAACGCAGTATGAGGCGTATCAGCGAAATTCCGAATTAGCAAAGAACTTCAGTGGTTGATTATTCTTAACGTTTTTTTTAATAACTAAATTATAAGTGGGGTATAGACAATTTGCTCAGGGGCACCAAGATTAAAAATACGCCAGTGATTGTGATGGTTATCGGTTACTAATTAAATTAGGGATGATTAATGTACAAACCTGGCTAGGGATTTGTGGAAGCTGACGTTTCTTGGGGCTAGTGGTAGGCGTAGCCGTGGCTGAACGAGACTGGAATCGTGGCGCGTACGCATGCGTCGGAAGCCGCGATGATTCCCCACCCCGCTCCTCATTCACTGTAATTTGTTACCATATTTTCTGCTTTCGGAACAGCTGGGGCCAATACCAATATCGACATCTTAAAACATGTTAATGTTTCAAGACGTATATGTTTTTTGAACATTGAATTATTACAGATATTATAGGTAATCATTTTACGAAGGTTCTCCTAGAAGTTAAAAATTGTAAATTAAGTATTTCATGCACTCAATGAAATGAAACTCCTGTGCGCTGAACTCATCGTTCGTTTTCAACAAATATTTTGATAAGTTAACGATCGTGAGAACAACGCACTCTGTCAATTATATCTAAAGTGGATAGCGTGCTCTTAGGTATAAGGACGAGGTCTGCGGAAAATGCGTGAGAAAATAAAGAGTGGAAAGAGCAAGGAAGTCGTAATAGTAGTGGCAGTAAAGTGGTAATGAGCGGACGCGAAAGAACGTGCGTGTCTCGGAGGTAGTGTTCCGTGCGGGGTCGAGGCCCGCTGTCAGTGGAGTCGAGGCGGACATCCACGGACCAATCGAGATGCCGACTGAGTGGAGTGGTTTGTCTGATTAGTATGTAGAGTCTGGACGCAATGGGCGCGCCGGGCGGCACCTGAGTAGCGCCAGGGGTCGCGGTCGGCGGGCGGCGAGAGCGAGCGCCGCGGAGACTTGCTGCGCGCGCGCCCCGACCGCGCCACGCCTGCCGCTGACTGCGATCGCGCCACGCTGTATCCACCGTTCTGTCATACCATACCATAAAAGATCACTACGCTTCATACACAGAAATACCAAGAAGAGAGGATGCCTACGTCATAATAGTTATCTGTATCCCTTGGTCCCCTTGATTTGTACTGGGCATGCATAAGTTAGTAAGGAAAAACATACAGAATAAGTATAGAGACACTTTGTCACTTTATCATCACCAGATTGTAAAGTGACAATACGATTTAAGTACAACAAAGCATTTTCCAAGAAGATAACGATTTAATTCGGAGGTCGTCAGTGTCACGGGTGAAAGTAAGAAAATTCCAGTGGAACGTGTTCCGTCCGTCTCTGCTTCCCCAGTCCCAAAAAAGTCTTCCTAGGTTAAACCTAAAGTTTCTTACCCGTTCTTTGCTTATGCCAACTGCACGAACTCTGCCTGCTGGTGACATATCACGTCGATTTGATCTTGCCCCGTCCATATCCATACGCTGCTGAAAAATATTTTTCCACTCTGATGAAAGCGTCAAAGCATTTGCATAACTATTGCAATAGAGCTTTGGCGAGATTCACCTAAGCTACAGTAGTATATGTTTACCACATGAATATACTTGTGCAATACTTACATCATGCGGAGGAGGCGGACTGGAGCTGGAAGCTAGACTGGAGAGCGAGTGGTGTCGTCGCAGGTCGCATTCACTAGGCGTGTCCGAGTCGGAGAGACGAGATGTTGAAGTCGATGGTGGTGATAGATGTTCGCCGTCTGGCTCGTCGTCACGATACCTCTGTATCAAACAAAACATCTTACTCAAAACCCTCTGTGGCACACACAAAACATTTCTTCACTTCATTCATTACACTTACGCTAAAACCAGTCGACTCTTCATGCGGTTTTAAAATGTACCAATTTGCTTCGTGGTTTATTAAAACCGTATCCAGATCTAAAAGAACTTCTCCAAGAAAGTCGTTTGGTCCGTAGCGATTTAAGTCCCATACGGTTACCTGAAATATTTGCTTCCATGTAGCCAATATGCAAACATAAATACAGAAATGTAATGCTATTGATTATTTAAGACTTACTGCTAAAGTTCGTTTCTTTATGTCAGTGATACGTATGCCACAGTAAACAAAAGTTTGGTTCCAGCGCGGCTCTAATGTATTAGCCAAAGTTTTTGTTCTTCGCTTACTTTTTTCGCTTTTATCAGGAAGTAAAAATATTTTAGTATACGGACATCGTGGGGAGCCGTCCGCTCGTGGAGTCAATCCAGTAGCTGACACAACTGTCACCAAGAGCTGAAGAGCACTAATGTCGAAGTATACTTTGAGCTGAAAACAATAAACCGAATTTGTAATTACGAATGCGAACGACAACGCTGTGCAATGACGAAGTTACATCTTTTGTTTTACCTGTATGCGTCCAGCGACATTTGCATTGTGATGATTATGACGTGCAGGTCGCCTTCTCGAGTGAACATCTGGAGACCCAGGTGAAGTAACCAATACGCTTGGCTTTTCACACCCGCCCGCACATACTTCCGTGTAAACTTCTGCATCCGATATAATTATTATGTTTTACATGAAAAATATTCATAATAATCAATTCAATTTAAAACTAGTAAGTATCTATGGAACATACCTTTGTGAGTTCGCCAAGGCTGTGCGGGTAGACGCGAAGTAGCCAGCGGCCGAGAAACTACTAATTCGACATGGGAATCGTGTTTACTATCAGCGATCACTGAAGCTACATCATCTGCACTCCGACCTTGCAGTTGTACTCCGTTCCATTGTAATACTTCATCACCTAAAATTAATTTTGATTTCATGTCGTCACAAATTATCAAAGAGGTTTTGGTGAATATTTCTCAAAATGTGTGCAGACTAACCTATTCGTAGCTGTCCCTCCAAATCGGCTATAGAACCCTTTTTAACTTTCTCTACAATAGCACCACGTGTGCCATCTGGCAATAATTTGCCACCAACTACTTTCAGACCGAGGATAGTAGAGTGCGCAACTCCATCCACGACTGATTTTCGAAGCACCATGTGTCCAATCATCCGGGACCCATCAGCTGACACCTGCCAGCTTTGCGGGAACTGTTACATGAAATGATAGTCAATAAAATAAATTGTAGTTCATTAAAATAGAACCTTTAGCGGTACAGGAAAACGTATACTGATAACTTTAGTAGATAGATAGTGAAAGTGTGAAGTAGGTAAGTACTAAACACGAAAGTGCACATTCAGTCGTAGGGGTGCATGCCCGCCAATGCAATCATGCTGCAGCCAAACACAAAAACAAGTTAGCAGTCATGTTGTTGATATCAATATTAGGTACAAAGAATTATAGAATATAGTCTTGATTTATTTATTGTTAAGGACAAGAAAACCTGAAACCCCTATTAGGTACATTAATTAGTAGATAGCAGAATAAGAAATTAATGATTGTGATTATACTCGGTGCAAATCAAATCACACACTGATGTCGTAGATATCTCGAAGAAGTAAACGTGGATTTTATATAAAAATCATAGAGAGACTACTGGGATAGTATATTAGTAACTGAAATATAGATCTAAGAAATGGATGATTATAATAAATATTTTACCTATTTCTGCTTCGTGGCCCGCTCATAACTAAAGTGCCTAATCGTGATTTCTTCTACAAATACTTTATTGATCTGAAATCTTGATTTTATGTACTTACTAAAGAAAAAGCGGGTAAAGCGAATCAATTAGGCAAAAATAATTGTATCAAATTAATACGTTAATCCCTCGCAGATATTCAATAATCCGATTCTTCTATTTGGTCTGAAAAAATCGACTAACACCTACTTATGACGTAAGACTGTGATAGTAGATAACAAAACACGCATTCTGTATACAAAATTGTGACTGTTCATACAATTCAACTAGGTAAAGGTACTTATCAAAATGAGCTTTGATAACTGCTAACCTTAGGGCAATCGCCTCTGTTTGAATCTTCACTCGACGTGAAGGTGCTAGAGGTATCGATTCCCGAGTCTTTAGTCGCAGAGTCTTGACTAGTTTGCCGCTCGGACTCCCAGCGCAGAGAGGCCCAGTCATGCGGCGCGGCTGACGCGTCGCGTCCTCCCCGTGGAAACGTAGCCGCCCCCTCGTGCCCATCAAAGCGAACTGTCTTTTTTCTCCTTTCAGTAAAACGTCTATTGTCTGAGGAGTCTTCCCACAAATAGGCACTCTTATAAACAGCTCGTTCGAGCCGCGGGGCCCCATCCGGCGCATACGGTCGCAAATACGCGCCTTCGCCGTCATCGCGAGCTCGCCACCGGCAATCCGTGACAGAGTCGAAACTGCGGCCACCAGTCGGTGCTGTCCTCACCGCGTCGAAGGCGCCACGCGCTTCTCCTTCATAAGCGCCCGGCGAATGATTAGTCAAATTGTAATAATTGTTGGCAGCAACGGTGGTACTGCGCAGATGCGGTTGCCGAAGGGAAGCACACGCTTCTAGGTGTCCTAAGAATGATATGGTATAAATGTCAACGTTTCCAAACCGTATCGTCTTTGCCTGCACGCGCCCGGCACCGATGCTTTAATATAAATAACTATGCTCGTTGCTCCAACGCTGACTACGTACTGTTTGATGTGACCAACTTATCACTTTCAATGACACATCAATGAACATAAAGAAATTCAAAGCAGTGATCACGCAAAAGCGGAAAGAATGTGTTTTAACTTACCCAAGTTAAACAGTAAAACAACAATGATAATAACAAAATTAAAATACACGATCACAGAACTCTAAAGACTTTGAATTTCACAAGTTTTGGAACAGGACCACTTCTTTTCGCCCAAGCATGCTATTTGTTTGAACCACAAATTCTGGCCATTAAAAAATCGTTTCAAAATTGGGTTTTCATATTTTTGTTGTTTTAATTCCATTTCATTTTGTGGTTCAAACAACTTCAATTTATTGACAAGTGAGTACATTAACATTTTTCTCTGTTGCGTTCTCATAAAGCGAATGCTGTAGAGAATATCGTTGTTTCAGTAGGACTTGCAAAGTTAACTTTACTTACTAATAGAAATAATGTGTATGTACTTACTTCCATAATAAAATGACAAGACTTATCGGAAGGTAAGACGATATTAACAAATAGCCATCACAGTCGATCGGCCAGAGGAAGAAGTGTATGGCGAAAACAGATATTTAACTGATAGTTCTAAATTTCAGCATAATTACAACGCATAGACATTCGCGATAAAAGACGCCCTCTCACCGATAGAAATTTATTCATTTTCTCGTTTAACATCGTCTGACGTTGGCTCCTGGAACTCTCGGAACCGCTCCTATCTCTATTAGTACCTGCGAACAGGGGCATCCCGTCACCACTCGGGCTCAGCACGGACACGGACGGCTACCGGGCGCGTACATTGGCTCAAATACGAGTAGGTATATGACGCTCACAATGTTTTGTGTAGTGACTGACTGACTGACTTTGCTTAGTGAGGACAACATTCAATCTTCAAACTTGGCACAAGCGGACAAACTCTCCTCTTGTGCTAAATTCAAAGCAAAGGGCTCGTTAACCGTATCTGAAAAGTCGTCTTTATAATTCAACATAATATTATTATTTTCAATGAAACTAAAATGTAGTGTACTACCTACATGAACAGACATGATGAGATCATAGGTAAGTAGAGATAAGTTTAGGTGCTCGACACTATCAATTCTGTGGAATTTTAGCTTAAACTTATAAATATTTACCTGGTTGTAATGGCGTTAGGTACTTATTTAAACTATTTCACCTCGCACGGAACACCTTAACTTTATCGATATTATATGTAATGCGAGAGGCGGCGATGAAGAATATGTCAGTTATTTTATGTGAATAGTTACTTGCGCTGTAAAGTACGTAAGTGTTTAAAGAGTAGTGTAATGTATGTCGGGTGATAAACAAAATTATTAGTTTGGATGGAAAGGAAAAGTGTTTACAAGTAGTGGGATAGGACGATGGGTGGTTGACGAGCGTGAGCGTGTGCAGTACTTACCGCGGTCGCGATACTCGTCGTTCTCGTCGGATATGCACTCAGCCACTTCGTCATCCGAAGAGGACGAGCGAGGCGGCATCGGCATATGAGACGAAGGCCCATGTGGCATCAGATGCGACGACGGAGGCAATCCGGACTCCACTACACCGTATGCCGCTTTCTGTCTCGGATGCACAAGGTGTGGGTGAGTCCTAGCGAGCCCTTCTAATTCACCATAACTCCTAGGTTCTTGTTGACTGTACTGTCGACGGAGCGCACTACCGGATCTCTGTAAAGGAAGGTTTTCCTTTTCCGCTGCGCTGTGAGCTCTTTCTAGTTTTGGTCGTTTATCAAGAGTCGTTTCGATGGGCGTTGGCAATCCTCTTAAATCAGATTCCATTCGCCACAGCATTGAATCTTGTGCGGCGGTTTTATGCATCCACTGTCCAGTCTTCGATAAAAGTTCTTGTTTCTTACGGCACAAAATACAAACCCATATTACCTGAAATAGGTGATGCGTGATTTAATGATGCGTGATTCACTAAGCTCCCACTACGACAGTAGAGTAGTTAGTGTAAACTACACTTACCTTGTTTGAGCGCAAGGTGACTTTGCCCCCACATCTGGCGCAGCACCTCGTCCGGCAATAGTGACAGGAGTGTCCGACTCCGTCAGCGAACTTCGTCTTGAGGCAGATATGGCAGGTAGCGTTCAGCTCTACACCAGCTGCACGGTGCAGTTCGTTTCTATTTCGGATAGTTTGCTCCAGAACGGCGACTTCGTCTTGCTTGCGTCTGTTACAAAAACATTATTTAGGCGCTGACCACTTCAAATGTAAAATTTTCCAGAATGTTAATCAACATATTACTCTCAGACCCTTTTAAAAATACTTTGGGACATTTGAATGTTCTACGTAGGCAATACGTAGGTACCTAGGTGATAGCTGTTGTTTGCTGAAATGTGATGACGTCAATGATTTATCCAGCAGACACGTAAGTAATATTATTTATCAAGCCTTTTTTATACGTACCTACTAAAATGACTTAGATATAGTATAGGTACCACAGAATACCAATTTAGTTACTAAAGATTCTATGGTGGTAACGTACAGTCTAATCGCATATGCATGCAACTGCTAATATTACCAACATTAAAAATATACCTACCAACTGCTTACTGCTGTAGCTAATAGACTTACTCGACTTCGGACAACGTGATTTATCTCAAGAGGACGCAGCAGCTATGTAGGTCAAAAACTAGGTCAAATAAAGTGTCGATATGGGTCATTCAATTTCGAATATTTTGAACTTAGATATGTTCTTGGCTATTTTAACTACCAAAGTAACGAACTTAATTATTTAATTGGTCATAAATAGGTACGAATTAAAATTGCTTGATGTTTATTTCGGGCTACATCATTATAATATGCAAACCTCGGCTAGCTTTAGTTCTTCTCGGGTTTTTCATTTGCTTTATTTCCACACCTTATACACACATATTATTATGTACACCATTTAAATAATTTGAATATTGACCAACATAAGTATAGCATTGATACTATTCGCACTTTTTCTCAGTTTCGTCAAATCACTCTCTAAACCAAGTACGTGTGTACCTAAGGCCAACCCCGTATCACAGTAGGTGGGTATCTTTACTAAAAGCAACCATTATTCCTAGTATAGTACCCAGTAAGTATGAAATTCATCTACCCCGATACCACCGATACCCTGATGCCAGTGAATGTCACCAAAGACGTAAAAGAGGTAATCGCATTACACCTTTACATAGATGCAGCAGTGATGCGTCATGATGGCTGTTATTGCGTGTTTGATGCGACGACGACCGACGGACGCGCCGCAACCAACCAACCCCGCTACTAAACGATGGTTTCTGTCAATATCTTGTTCTACTCCACGTCGCTGAATTTATTTAACAATGGGTTGGGCTAATGCGACCAAGATCACTACGGCGTGTTATGTTGAAACAGTATAAAAATGGAACTTTAATATCGATATTTTAAAATGTTAATACTAGGGGTGCTAAAAAGCTCTACCGTCAATAATTTTAGAAGCATACATACTTGGTTAATGATGTTATCTACAAAAATCACTGTACCAGTGTTGTAGAACGAGTAGAACACTTCACATCGTCACAAATGGTGCATTATTCAAGGTACGTACAAAAGATGGTGACACGGGAGGGTATACGGGGTCGGGGGGACGTGTGAAGGGCGCGGGAGGGCGGTAACGTCGGCCGCGGCGGGGATACGAGATGGGCGCACCTCATGATCTCGTGCTCGCGCTGTTCCTCCTGGCGCTGTCGCATCATAACACCCTCGATGATGGCGCGCTCCTCGGGGGTAAGGTGCGACAGGTCCGGCATGTCGGCCATGGCGGGCGGCGGCGAGCCGCGTGCGGTGCGCGGGCCCGCCGCGTGCTGCGGTGCTCAACCCGCGGCGCGATACTTTGCGCGCCACTCCGCCCGGAGGTTTACTCAATAATGCCGGACGGGCCAATAGCGCGCTCCCGTCTACTGACGTCAGCACGGTTATTGATCGCTCCTTCGGACAACCCGCCCACCCTGCCGCTCTTGACGCTCTGGCCGCGCCTGCGTGCTGCCACCGTCTATTCCCGCCTAGCCTAGCCTGGAGGGCCTCTACCATTCTACTCCAGATAGGCACCAGCCCTAGACTAGACGGATCACACATACTTAACAATTATACAAGTATGTATATTATTAAATTTATCTACCTCATCGGGACACCATCGGGACATTGCATATTATCTCAATGACTAGGTACAAAATGTTTTGCAATATGTACCAAAAAAATTACAATGAAAATTATGAATGACCCGGGTAGATAATACCCAGACTAATTTTATTATTGCCGACTATTATATGCATAGCATAAGGCAAAAATTAAAATTTCGTTACATATTATAACCACTTTATTGTTTAAAAATCAATAAAGTAACAATAGAAATTGTTTTAGTCACAGTCAAGAGGTGGAGGCTCGCATTCACCCGGTAAAAAATTGTAATGGTCATTATGGAAAAGAGATTTCACTCCATCTCCCCAAGGAAATCTCTTCGAGCGAATTCGCATGTATTCATAATCCCTGCATACATCTTTATGGGGAGGTGAATGTGAGAGTGCAAAGTAAGCTTGAACGATGATTAGTGGCACGCAAACAAAGAAGAATAAGTATTTGTATTTTTTCCATGTATCTTTGCCATGATGGAACTGGGGGCAGCACGGGTTAGGGGGTATGGGTCCAGGGCGACAGTTCGCAGGAGGCACGATCCTTTGTCCGGCTCCAGGCACAGTTGGTGGACACCCGCATTGCCCTGGAGGTGGCCTCGGTGGGCAGCATAAGGAGTAACTCCTAAACGACGTCGACAGGCAGGTTCTGGCGATTCTGTATTTCATCAGAATTATACCATTCTTAATGAACATAGTCCTGTAGACACTTGGCACTGGTAAATTTTGAATAGAAAGTTATTTAAGTATAACAATTACACACAATTTTTAATCATAAAATTGAAGTTCTTTGAATATGTCATTGAACAAAACATGACAACGTTAAAATCATGGTTTTGTTTTTTTTTAGGTAGGTACGTTTCCCAAAAAGTTTCTTGGAGTTAACTACGAAGAAGGATTACCTATACTTAAATAGAAGATTATCTTTCTCAAAACGAACTCAGCTTTCTATATTATATATATGTATAGTACCTACTAGCTGCGTCCCGCGGTTTCACCAGCCTAAATTACGAAATCCCTTTCTTAGTGGATCTTTACACACCACAAAGAACACACTCTCCTAATTTCATGTCTCTAGGACCACGGGTTTGGGCTCGGCGATGATATATGGATCAGTCAGGACTTTGTTTGAAACTGTTGAAGAAACTTTTTCGTCGGACCGACCGATAATTCAAAAATCTATAGGTACTTATACTAAAATTGTAAATGAGAGATGTCTGTTTTTGGAAGATACTAAATGAAAAAAATTATGAGTAGTATCTATTTTTAACCGACTTCAAAAAAGGGGGAGGTTCTTAATTCGACCCGTATATGGTTTGTATGTATGTATGTATGTATGAATGCATGGATTTCCATCAATATAATATTATGAAGTACTAGGTACAACTTGATGGACCACATGAAAACACTTTCTCATCAGAAAAACTCCTCAGTGATTAAAGTTACGGTTACAATTTTGATGATTTTTATTGGCAGTCAAGAATGCACCAAAAAGGGTAAAATAAGATAAATTAAAAAAATTAAAACCGACTTCAGAAAAAAGGGACAAAATAACTTCTCCTATATACAGTACCACCAACTTATTTGTTATGTAAGCTGAAGTCGGGCAGTTTTTCAGATTGCGTGTAGTTTCCCTCCCGATGTACGTCCACCTTACCGTAGTGGGGGGACTCAGTAGCTAGGCGGCGGGCAGTGAAGCTGCAAGGCGCACAAGGTGGGAAGCCGGGCTTGCCTGGCTTCTAACCCGTGAACCCGCATCAGCGGGGTCGGGGATCCTTTTTCGCAAGGAAGGGGCCGCGTGGAGGAAACCACTATAAAAAATTACGAGGGGGTGCCGGGCCGTCGTGGTTTTTGCCAGGGCCTGTCAGTCAACCGCAAGTCTGCGTCAGCGGGTCCGAGGGTCCTTTCGGCAAGGAGGGAAGGCCGCGTGGAAGACAACCACTTTAAAAAATCGCCTCAGCCCGGGGTGGTGAACTTGGGGCTTTCGGAGCCTAGGATTACCGCCGGCTATCTCGAGACTCTCAATCTTGAGATAGTGGCGTGTACGTGCCTCTTGGAAAGGGATTGTCCTTCGGGACAGAGATGAGGCCGTCCGAGTAGGTGGTTGTAGTCCGCGAGGAATTCCCACTGACCTCGGCACTTGCGGAAGGGGAAACGCTGAGGGGGCTTAATAAAAGCTCAGCAACAGTCTTCCCTGGTCGTCCGTTTAAGCATAGATTTTTCACAGCGATAAGTAGGTGTTCGAAAAACGCTGACGAAGTCGCGGGCACAGCTAGTTTGTTTAATATGTTTGTTTGTTTGTTCCCTCTTCAAGGTCAAACGACTTGACCGATTTAGATGATAATTTGCATAGGGATAGTTTAAGTAATGCAGAGTAACATCGGATTTTATTCCGATATTCCTGAAGGTTCCTAAGCTCAAAATCGTTATGTGTCTTGTTTTTCTTGCTGTTAGCTGAAGACGATAGAGCATAGGTGACGTCACATTTTGATGAGGATCTGACGAGGGTCTTCGGATTGATGAGCAGAATGGTTGCACAAGAAGCAGCAAATTGCTTTTTTCTGGACTTCTACCAGTAGGTAGTAGAATAAGACCTTTTACCACTAGGTTAGGGATCGATGGAGGGTACCTGGAACCACTTTCTCATCACAAATCTCCTTAATAATTGGTAACGTCAATTGGTCCTCAGGTGGTATGGGTTATAATTTGGAGAAATAGGTAAGTACGTGTTATACTTTTTTATCCCTTCTATTTGTTGTTGTTGTTGTCTCGGATAGCAGTCGTTAGGTCAAGTTAGAGGCCTTAGGGCGATCTGAAAACTCCAACACTAGGTGAGCCACACCACTACACGAAAAGACAAAGAAAAAGAAAGATCCCTTCTATTCAAAAATTGTCGCTTTGGTCTTCTTTATGCGGGAGCAAAGTAGCTCTTTTCTGTTAGGAGCTTTTTACCAGGGAGTAAAATAAATTTGAATTTGGAACATGTATCATTCATAGAAATCGAACGCAAATGAGGAGGAACACTAACTTTTTATCCCGGCAGAGGGCGCTAGTCGACTGATCTTAGGTTTGAATTAAGAATTGTCAAACAGGTGTTTTTTACAACTCTCTCTCAGACCGAAAGAAAAAAAATCTCGGCGTTTTCATTCGTGGGGGACCATCAACAAAAAAATAGATCATCCGAGGCCAGCGCCATCTGCTCACAGCTTTGCGTGTGCCACCCCATTTTATGAATTACTGGCTGGTAAGTGTTGGCTACACTTATTGATCGCTACACTACACTACACTGAAGAAAAAAAAAACAAAAGCGCGTGAATGAGGAGGAACACTAACTTTTTATCCCGGCAGAGGGCGTTAGTCGGATGATCTTTGGTTTGAATTAAGAACTGTCAAACAGCTGTTTTTTACAACTCTCGAATAAAAAAAAAACTCGGCGTTTCCATTGGTGGAGGACCATCATCGAAAAAAAAAATCATCTGATGCCAGCGCCATCTACTTACAGCTTTGCGTGTGGCACCCTATTATTATTTTTATTATACCTATGTGTTCTTGTAATCAGTACATACCTACTTTATTGTATGTGTGTAATAAAGTAGGTATGTAAAAGGTGACAATCCATTAACTCCTGAACAATAACTATTATTGACATGTGTTTGTAGGGTTCCGTACCCAAAGGGTAAAGAAAGGACCCTATTACTGGGACTCTGCTGTCTGTCTGTCCATCTGTCACCAGGCTGTATCTCATGAACTGTGATAGCTAGAAAGTTGAAATTTTCACAGATGATGTATATCTGTATCCGCTATAATAAATATTTATGGGGGATCCCATACAACAAACGTGATTTATACATTTTAAACCCAATATTTTTGATTAAATAGGTATATTCATTAATTACATAACACCTTCTCTTAAATATTTTCTCATAGAAAGTGGATGAAAAGTGGAGTTTATAACTCGAAAGCAAATTATTTTTCGCTCGGGCGATGTACCTATATTTAAAATCCCTCGCTACGCTCACGATTCTACGTTAGAATCTTTCGCTTTGCTCATCATTCAAAATAGCGATCCAAGGGGCCAATCATCCCCTAAACCCCCCTAATGCCCTCGCGCTCCTACCCACAGAGGCATTTAAATTGAGTGGAGATGATTGGCCACTTGGATCAGTCTGTCTTCTTGTAAAAGGTTTTAAAATAGTTGCCTGGACATTGACGTGAAGTTAAGTAATTATTTAGAGAGCTTTAAAGCGACTTTAAAGCAATACGGCCGACGGAAAGTGTTTGGGAGTATTGGCGACTTATTTTTAAGTATATTACCACAGTACACACATCCTTAGGTGTACTGTGATATTACCTAAAATATACGTAAACATCAGCTTGGAGAATCAACGTGAGGAAGTAATTTTTTTATGTACCTTGATGACCTGATATCTGGGAAATGGCCGTCACAGCAGGCTAGCAAGTAGGCATGCGTTCTTAGTACATACTAACACTACTCAATCGACCACATTTCGTTCGTCAGAAAATACGTGATGTCTGCCGGCCCTGGGATCTTGATACAAGATACAGCCTGGTGACAGACGGATAGACAGTGGGCGAAGTCACAGTAATAGAGTTCCGTTTTTACCCTTCGACCAAAGAACCCTAAATAAAAATAGTAGTGCCACAGAATACATAAATAGTACAAGTAGTAGTGCTTAAAAGACGAGGAGGACTCTATACGTCAGACTCTACGAGCAAACTTTATTTAAATTACCTGCTGCCAGTTTGTTTTCCGGTTCTGGTTGTTAATGTTTTTATTGGTTAATTTTTGGCTTCGGACTGATAAAAGTGTAAAATGATGTGTGTGTGTTACATACAATGATGAAAAACAGTGTAAATTATTTATTTAGATTAATATAATTACTTCGTTTTCGAATTGTAGACAATGATTTGACACATCATCCTACTTATATAACCATTTAATTTTGTTTTGTCTTCATTTTCACTATGATAAATAGATTATTAATATTATTTAATAAGTTATAAGAAAATGGAAATTTAGCAACACATTTTATCAACGCGTTCCCGCTAAATATCTTCGGCAACTAAATTAAGTAAACTTGACACTGGCTAGCGTAAACATAGCGTGATAAAAAAAAGTCTGTAATAAAAAAAAATAGATTGTTTTGATTCGCAGATTGTTTATTTTTGTAATCAAAAACTTTAAAACTTAGACTTTCTATTTAAATACCATTTATTCTATGAAAATAATAAGTTAGGCTGCAGTAAACCATATTATAACATCTTCGAACTACTTAAATGGTTTAGGTGGGTACGTAGTATTTTATTGTATCATGGGTGGGTATTTCTTAATTAACAATGTACTTTGTGGTGGGAACATTTGTAAGTGATCGAATCAAATCGTTTTATTCTAATCTACTCTACCACACCAGAGCGATTCAAATTTCTGAAGGTTTTCTGATAAGATAGTCGTATAAATGCTTTGCTATTGGTTAACATTATCAGTAATACGCAAAAACTCGGATATTTGTGAGTTAAGTGCAGTGGTCTATCATACAACTATTTTGTGATAAACCGATAGATAAACGATTTCGTACTAATGTTATCGAAGCGCATTATCGACGTTCTGTGTGAGTATTTTTGGTTTTTTGTTTATATTTTTCTTGTTAAGAATCTGTGCATAACTAACCTTGAGATTCGTTGAATGCTATGAGTCAGAGATTCTACGAATGGCGGGCTATAGATTCTCGGCGGCACGGCACACGCGTGCCGGCCGGTACCTACAAAATGATGTCATCAACACAACACCGCCTCATTCCAATAACACAACCGTCCAGAGTAGTACTGTGTATTGATTAATTTAGTGAATTAATTTTTACAGTTCCCGTTTTGTGTGTGGCTGTACAAGTGAGGGTATCAGCAGAAAATATGGATTCCAAAGCACTTTCTTCTGCAGTTGCAAAGTTCTCTGCTAAATTTTGTAATGTAAGTTTTTTAAGATTTATTAAAAGTGGTTTGATACTTTGCTACCTAGTTAAATAGTAGTGAATAAATGAAGTAAAATAAACCCTAAAGTCCTCAATTCTACTTATTCAATTTAAAATTAAATCTATCAATGGCCTGACTGACTGACTGATGGATCAACACTCTGCCTAAACTGCTTGCTGATAGAAGAGGACTGAAATTTGGAGAGTGTGCTCTTTATGTGATTTATGCATGCAATAAGTATTGTTTTGAAATTCCCACGGGATCGCAACATAAGCCGATGTCTGGGATGACTTCAAATGTGGGAATCTCTACTTCAAGATATTTGATAAAAGCACAATAGGCCTTGGATCATTACCATTACATTCATGAAATAGATCCTTCAAGATCTATTTAGGAATTTTGTAAAATAAAAAGTAGTAGGTAGTCTGCAATTTGTACCTACCAACAATTAACATTGTTGGTAGGTACAAATTGCAGACTACCTACTTACTACTTTTAACTAACGTTAAAAGTAGTATCTTTTTAATATTGGTTCCCAAACTACTAGACTCATTCTGATGAAACTTTATGTTGGTGGTTTCCAGAGACAATGCCTTTGGAATTATATAAAACAAATATTTATTGTTTTATACACGGTGCTCCGAGAAGGGGGTTGTTCTAGAGGTCTAGGCGAACAACTTTTGTTCTACAAGCTTTGGAAATTCGAAGTAGTTTTCGAAAATTGTGAGTTTAAAGTTTGCATGAAAATCAGCTGTTTTTAGGGTTCCGTAGCCAAATGGCAAAAAACGGAACCCTTATAGATTCGTCATGTCTGTCTGTCTGTCTGTCCGTCCGTCCGTCCGTATGTCACAGCCACTTTTTTCCGAAACTATAAGAGCTATAGTGTTAAAACTTGGTAAGTAGATGTATTCAGTGAACCGCATTTAGATTTTTACACAAAAATAGAAAAAAGTACCAAATTTTTGGGGTTCCCCATACATAGAACTAAAACTCAAAAAAAATATTTTCATCAAACCTATTCATGTGGGGTATCAATAGATAGGTCTTCAAAAATGATATTGAGGTTTCTAAAATCATTTTTTTCTAAACTAAATAGTTTGCGCGAGAGACGCTCCCAAAGTGGTAAAATGTGTGTCCCCCCCCCTGTAACTTCTAAAATAATGGAATGATAAAAGTAAAAATTATATATGATGTACATTACTATGCAAACTTCCAACGAAAATTGGTTTGAACGAGATCTATTAAGTAGTTTTTTTTTAAAACGTCATAAATCGTAAACCACAATTTACCTTTCAAAACAAAATCTGTTGTATTGATAATGGTACGGAACCCTTTGTGCGCGAGTCCGACTCGCACTTGGCCGGTTTTTTAGAGTTTGAGGTCATTGGCCTTAAGGTGCTCTTTTATTTAGTTTGGACCACTACAATCTAAACATTAATTGCCATTTTTTTTTTACAAAAACAGCTGTTTTATTATTAGTGACACAACTTTAAAATTTTCGAAAAAAAAAGTTCGATTTTCAAAAGTCGTAGAATAAAAGTTGTTCGCCTAAACCTCTAGAACAACCCCCTTTCGGCTTAATACCCCCTTATTGAAACAACCTGTATATTGAATCTTTATTTTTTGAAGAGGTAAAACATACTTCTTATAAATTATTTTGCAGGAATTAGACAAAACCAAGAGTGTAGTGTCATCCCCTCTGTCAGCTGAGTTTGTGTTAGCATTGCTGACTCTTGGTTCCACCGATGAAGTGCATTCTGAACTCCTGGAATCACTTGGAATAGCTAATGATGACTCTGTGAGTATAATACTTATTTTGTCTAGATCATGGGTTCCCTAACTGGGGGGCGCGCCCCCCAGGGAGGGGGGGCGTAGAGATTTTTCAAGGGGGGCGCGGGCCACCTGTGCAGTTAATACCTGCGATCGCTAAGAGAATGCATTCCAGACGGCTCGATACGACCAATGAAAATATTTGAAATTGACGCCTGTGAAGAACATAATATTATTTCCTCAGTCGGCCAATATCAGTCTCTAGACTGGCCCCGCGGTCACCTCACGGGCGCTATCAAAGGTATTTAGTACAACTTACCAAATACCTTTTGTATGACTGAAAAAATTTAATGAGCAATAAAAATACTTATTTTGAACACTTTTTTATCCTGACCTGATAATCTAGATGGGGGGTGGGGGGCGCGGATTTTATTTTATGGTCGAAGGGGGGCGCGACTCAAATAAGTTAGGGAACCCCTGGTCTAGATGAAGTACACAATTAGGTCTTAATGGTACTTAATATTGCTCTTTCTAGATGATTGAACTTTACCAACTTTAAAGTAAGTATCCAAAACATGCTAAATCATAACATTTTTGTTTAACTGGACATTTTCGACCCTTAGCCACTTGATCTTCAGTTACAAGTGTAACTGGGAAAACCCCAACAGGCTGTGCTCTGGGGTGGTGCGTTATAGAGATTCAGTAGGGATACTCCTGGAGGTCAGATTGCGACTGTTGTGCGCCACACTAAGATATGCCACACTTACTGTTATGTTCTTTGTCAACAACGACCTGCTCAAGGAAAGACCTAATGGTAGCCACAGAGGCCACTTTGGAGGCTTACCAGCCACAAGGCTGGTTGTTTACTGATCTACTAAAAATTAATTATCAGGACCAGTTAATTCTTTTTAAGCCATAGACACAATAAGAAGAAGTTAAAAAGTCAATACAATTGTAGATTTTTACCTACAATGATAAAATTAAATGAAACCTATAAAAACTAATTACTCAAGCAGTTCAACTAGCATGACATACAATGTATTATCAAGGAAAATCCGTCCGTATGTGTCGTATATATTAGTCATACCTACATAGATAATGATAAAAATAAATTCTATGACCTGAATGTTAGTCACTAGAAAAATGTGTGTGGTACCTAATTAAAGTAAATTACCTACTTAGTTATTTCAGTGAATGATAAAATTGCTAAGTATTGGTTTGATTTGAATTCTTACAATAAGATTAATATTAAAGTATTTCCATCTATACTCATTTATTAATAACTTTTAACTTACAAAAAGATAATTCATATTATCTGAGATAAATACAGGCACTTGGTCCCTATCTTGTTGTTTGTACTGATAATTATGTAATCAATAGCTTTTTGAGTTGACCAGGACCACTGATTTGATTTGCACATGTTAGGTACATACTCATTTAGATTATTTATGGTAATTTGATACACCACCAGACAGTATATCAATAGAGTCACGTTATTTTCTAACCCCCTTACTTATAAACGATGATTAACATCTGCATAAACTATGTATATGTAGTTTTAAATGAATTTTGAATCTGAATTTGTTTTTTACTGTGATATGAAGTTTCAAAGTTGACAGACAGGAACAAACTTTACATAAACTAAGTCATCTGTTAATTTGTTTAACTGCAGAATTTTGTTAAGATGGTCCATCACAACTGCTTACATATTTTCAAATGTATTTAATGAGAAATTGGTAAAATTTTAGCGAATTTTAAACCATTTTTCTGTCTGTCTGAGGGTGACCAACCTCACCCTCTGCAAGAAGACAGCGACGCTGATGGTTGTGGATTCAATTCCCGCCGATTCATTTCGAAACCTAATTATCTAGTTGAGGCTAGATGACGATACCTACAATATTTATATAAAAATAATTAGTCAAATATGTTCTATTTTTAGATCCGTTCGTCCTTCACTACAGTGTCGGCGAAACTGAAATCAATCAAAGGTGTTACACTGAATGTGGCAAATAAAGTGTACATCAAGGAGGGACCCTATGAGTTGAAAGCGAAGTTGAAAGACGATGCGATCAAAGTATTCGATGCTGGTTTCGAGAAAGTCAACTTTGACAATGGAGCTGCGGCAGCTAATCTTATAAACAAATGGGTAAGAAAAATATAATTAAGTTTTTAACATTTATGGTAACAAGCGAAACCTGGGACTGGCATGTCAAGACCACACATTGTTTTACTTAAACAATATTGAACAACAAATTCCCTGTTATAAAGCGCAAATGCCGCAAAAAAATATAATCCCAATTCTCAAACAGATTTTAAAATCCCAGGTGTCATTGTGTTAAGAGGATAGTCTCCATTCTCTTTCTCCATACAAACGTAGTTTAAATTTTCCTCCCTGGATAAAGACATTAGAGCAAATATGTTTATGCTATAAAACTTATATCTTATAAAGCAATGACAATAAATCCAATTGACTGCTCATAACGCGATTTTTTCTACACACTACTACAACAAACCTCACTATTGCGGACAGGGGGTAATAAGCAAACGTTGTGATTGGTCGTTACCTATCTATACTTGAAATAGTGAGGCGGTAACTACTACCAAAACGACAAACTATTTTCGTAAGGGGGGTAAACGTCAGGTTGTATGTTAATTACAAATTATGTTTTTCATGTGTTTCACTCGCGTTATAATGTGTAATATTAGGTTTATGTTTATGGTAAAGATAAATGTTTTTTTTTCTCATCGACAGGTTGAAAGTAAAACAAATGATCGCATAAAGGATCTTCTAACTGCAGACAGTCTGAATTCAGATACAAGAATCGTACTCGTCAATGCTCTCTATTTCAAGGTGAGTTTTATTAAAGTTTACACATTGCTATAAAACTTTCATCATCTTCATATTTAACGCTTCGAAAATAAACGTTTGTATATATTTTAAACAAATGGTTTCATTAATTTTGAACGTTTGGTAAATACTAAATTTAACATTTTTTTTTGAGTTCAATAGCGATGCCTCTATTATTATGAGCATTTTTAACGCCCAACGTTTCAAGGATTTTACAGTGCCTTTTTGTCACGGAAAGAACAGGATACCAGGATCAGGAATAATTTTAAAGAAACATCGGGCGTTGATGCTTAAAATAAGAAAAGCAACACGATTGTAATTTTATCGCGTTTCTTTTTATTTGCTTACAAATGGCCATTTAATTTTGAGAAATTTGAGGGCCACTAGTATTCGGTCACTAGTAGCTGAATCATCCATTAAGAGTCAAATCGTGAAGGGACATCTTAACTTAACCCAGTAAAATCCTACGAATATTATAAAAATGAAAGTTTGTGTGTATTTTTGGTCCTTCACGCATAAACCATTGAACCGATTGCGATGAAACTCGGTATGTAGATAACTGAAGATCTGGAACAACACATAGGCTATTTTTCATGCTGATATTCCTGCAGGATTGAATCCTGCATATATATCGGATTATACCGCAGTCTACCTATCTACCTACTACCTACACTATCTACCTACACTTGTAGGTAGATCTATCTACCTACACTAATATTATAAAGAGGAAAGATTTGTATTTTTGTGTGTGTGTATGTTTGTAACGAATTAACTCAAAAACTACTGTGCCGATTTCAAATTCTTTCACCATTAGAAAGCAACATTCACCTTGAGTAACATAGGCATACTAACATAACATACTTTTGATCCCGATATTTCCACGGGATCGGGACTTAACCGTGTAAAACCGCAAGTAACTGCTAGATATTGATATAACAAATTTGTCAGGGAACATGGAAGATGCAGTTCAATGCCGCCCACACGAGCGACATGCCTTTCCACGTGGATGCATCAAACACGGTGAATGTTCCTATGATGTACCAAGAGGCTAGCTTCCACTACGGGGAGAGCAGTGACCTTGATGCTCAGGTATTGTTTATATTTCACTTTTCTGACTATGGACAATGAGAAAATCATTTTTTTATTTTTTTTTTGTTTGTTTGAACGCGCTAATCTCAGGAACCACTGGTCCGATTTGAAAAATTCTTTCGAGGTTGGATAGTCCATTTATTGAGGAAGGCTATAGGCTACTTTTGATCCCGATATTCCCACGGGATCGGGACTTATGCGGGTGAAACCGCGGAGAGCTGCTAGTGTAAATATATAATAATATGTTAACAAATTGTGTGAATTTAAAAAGTTTAATGATCACATGGCCTATTCTCATAATAATACCATTTCAATATAATTGCAGTCAATCTTTAATTTCAAACTTGACATTTGTCAAATGACATTGGCATTTTTCGGTTAGATTTTGTTTGGAGAATACTGTTTTCCATACATTTTTGAGTCAATACAGTTTCGATTGCAGTTCAGTTGCAAGTTATAGTTTCATTTTGAGTTCGAATTCCGGTCGTCCGCGCGTCAACGTTTTTTTAAAATAACTAAAATATGTTTAACACGAATAAAATATGTGCGCATTAGCATGGTATTTCTGTTACTGCTATTACAATAAAAGCTAAAAATAATAATAAATATAAATAAATAAATTCTGTGAACAACACACAGCGCCATCTAGCCCCGTGGTAAGCTACTAAGCTTGTGTTACGGTGACTAGACAACGGATATAATACTTATATTTATTTTTCTTTTGTAAATACATACATATCATACATAGAGGGGCACCCAGACCAGACACAAATATTTATTTTTAAGCATAAATACATGCACCCGGCGGGAATCGAACCCGCAACCTTCTGCATTGCAGTCGCGCTTTCGCACGACGCGCCACAGAGTTCGTCAAAACAGAATAAACATAATATTTATGTGTATATTTAAGTAAACTCTCATACAACAATCGTTTTTTTTTGTGATACGGTACAGAACCCTTCGTTGGCGAGTCCCACTTGGCCGATTTTCTAAAACTTACTCGAAATAAGTAAACAGAATAATTGATACTATTTCTGAGAGTAGTCGTTGTAGTTAACCTTTACATTCCGTACATAAAACTGTACTGCTCTGTATTAGAGACTAGAAAGAGAAAGGTCGCCTGATAGTTTAGTTCAGTTCTTAGTTATGGCCTTTCTGCCAGCATTTAAAGGCAATTTGTGCCAATATCATGTGAATATAACACTATGTGACATTTAGAATTTTCAATGCGGGTAGGAATGTAAAAAAAAAATGATGGCGAATTTTATTGCAACTCCATGTGCGCATCTGTTTGCAACGCGATAATTCCGTTTTCGGCACTGTTATTTTATTTTCACTACATTCGTTATCTTTCATGAAACTAAATTGATTATTATGCCACCAAAACTAAACAATTTACCGCAAATAACTAGGTTTCATGAAAATAAAATCAGGACCTCGCGTTCACCAAGGCGTTTTAAACAGAACTTGATCCATTTCAAACTCGTCTCTGACGGCCGAGCTTCACTAGTCCCAAAGTCAAACTGTCCGGGAAATTACTCGCACACCTTTCAAACAGATGGATTAAAATGCGTAAGTCGTTGTTAAAATGGGTAATCTAAAGGTAGATTTACACCAAACGAACATAGAGCTAGAGCTAGAAAAAGAGCATTCTTAGAAGTTTCTAAGTATAGAATCTCTGCGAACGTAGATAGACAGAATCTTCTATTATATAAAAATCAATCCCTATTTCCCTTGGTCACGGCATCACACTTAAACTTTTAGACATATTTCGATAATTCTTTTTTTGTTGTGTTTGCTATTGTCAGGAGAAGGTTCTTATAAAAGAAAAAATGCTAAACCGATTTTGATGAATTTAATTTTTTTATACTAAACGACAGGACAACGTCTGTCGGGTCAGCTAGTAACGAATAAATGCTCTCTTTGTCTGTTTACATTAAAATAATTTGATAGAGTGGGGATAGAATGAGCATTCGCTCGTTTGGTGTTAATCCACCTTAAGATTCGTTATTTAAATCGTCCATGAATATTTGTTTTCAGTTGCTAAGAATGCCATACAAAGGTGAAGAGGCCAGTATGCTCGTAATACTGCCCCGTGAGGTGAACGGGCTCGACAATGTCCTGCAGAAGCTGGCTTCAGGCCACGACTTGATGACGGAGCTCGATAGGATGTTCCAGACGAAACTGAAGGTCTTCCTACCCAAGTTCAAGATCGAAACTGAAATTGATCTTAACACTTTGTTACCTAAGGTAAGAACCTATGCTTTCTTTTTTAAATTGTAGACTACGATTTAAGGTGATCGCACATTTATCAACACCGTACGCGCCGTTCTCGCCTCATTTTAGAATTCATTGTATGTAATGATGTCAAACCTCGCACCGTACGCGCCGCATTTCGTAAAGTGCGGTGCGGGTGAAATGTGCGAGTTTTGACATCATTACATACAATGAATTCTAAAATGCGGCGAGTACGGCGCGTGTGGCGCATAAGGTGGTGACAAAATGAGCTGCGATCACCTTTAACACGTCTTCCTGAAGAAAAAATGGCAAATGCAAAGAGCCAAAACGTCAGATTATATCCTGAAATTTAAAAACGATTGTGTTGGATTTTTATTTATAAGTGACTTACTGCTTCATGGCTGTTTGATATCAAACCCATTGGAATTAAGGAAAGTTTACAAATAGAAAAAAAATCTTTAAATTAATTTTGTGCTTAACACAGTGCCATCTAGCCCCCAACTATCTAGCGTAAATGATAAAAATGCTAGGTCCCTCGAGAGAGATCTCGAGAGAGACTTTCACCTAAGTTACCAACCAAAATTGTTACTGTTTTTCAAAACAATGTATGTTTATTCATTTCAGTTAGGAATCACGTCAATTTTCGACCCATCGAACCGCGGTCTGAGACATCTGATGGAGACCGAGGCACCTCTGTACGTGTCTAAGGCAGTACAGAAAGCTTTCATTGAAGTCAACGAAGAGGGCGCTGAGGCGGCCGCCGCTACAGGTCAGTCTATTTCTTACATACCTCCCTTGATATGACCACAACCTTTTCATATTGCGACATGAATTGTAATAAACATCAGGGAACTAATGCACTGCTCTGCGAATAGTACATACTAGGGGGTGAGGCCAGACGAGTGTAAATTTTTGAATTCGTCTGACCTCACCCTAAAGCTGATCGCACATTTATCAGCACCGTACGCGCCGTACTCGCCGCATTTTAGAATTCATTGTGTGTAATGATGTCAAATCTCGCACGTTTCACCCGCACCGCACTTTACGAAATGCGGCGCGTACGGTGCGGGTGAAACGTGCGAGGTTTGACATCATTACATACAATGAATTCTATAATGCGGCGAATACTGCGCGTGCGGCGCGTACGATGCTGATAAATGTGCGATCACTTTTATTGTACTAGGAATAGAGACCAAAGCCATGTCTTTTTAGGTTGTTGGATAAGTGAGGACGCTAGTGACGTCATTCTCTTTCATTATGATTCACGTCGCATTGTACATGAATAAGTGAGTACTACTAATGATTAGGAAACGGTAACTGATAAGAATATACAATAAGTAGAAATTATCGAGTGTCAATTCTGATTCACTCATCGCTGCAAAACTTCAGCTATGCCGGTACTTACGGGAGAACTAGTCGATATTTTTTTTTATAGAAGAAAGGAAAATGAGTCGTTTGTTTCACGTCTTAACTCCAAATAGTTGTATGCAGTAGCAGAATAACAGAAAATCTTTCGTATTTTCTTTGTAAACGGATAGTACTATAATAATAAATAATAATGTGTTACATTGAATATGGTTTCTCCTAAAGTTGATTCTTTTTCATGCTAAAATTTGGTTAACATAGGGCCGGCTGTAAGAATATTACCAAATCTATTTGCAGAAGGTATGGTCAATAATGACTTACCGACTGCGCTGACCCCAAATTAAAAAAAACATCGCTCGAAAGAAATTGACCAAAATATCGTTAAATTACGGCCTAAAACTGTAACGCTATGTAAGCAATACCACTACACGACAAGAACAAGAAGAAGGTGAAATAATATGCATTTTAGCAATATGCATATTGTGCCGTGCGACTAGTGCACCCTTAAGTACTCTATTATTTTTGTCTTTTAACAGATTAGTGTATTCAATTGCGGTTAAAAATATAAAACTCTTATCAGTTGCCAAAACGTTGTGATTTAAAATTCTAGTGTGTACTTACAGCTTTAAATCATGCTTTTAGTTTGCTCATTCATTGCACGAAAACCAATACAAGACTACAAACAAATCGATATGAAAATTTATTATTAGGTATTTTTGTTTTTTAATCGCTTGTTTGCGCATACCGCTACTTTGGAGGGAATGTTATCTTATCCGACGAAAAATATTTTATCGTTACAGTTTTTCGTAATACCAAACTTTGATATTACACCAATATTAATTTTGATATTGCGTAAACCAGGTATAGAAATATGAGGTAATGGTTCGAATCTCTCGCCGTGGCTGCAAAATTACCATTACTATTCACTTATCTATTTTTGTGTCTCTAATTAATATGACTGTATGAATTTAGTAACAGAAAAAGAAAATACAAGTAGGTACTGCTATACTTGTATTTTGATGTATTGTCTGGTTGGGTTCATGATCTCATCGGTGGGTTCATGCAATTCAAGCAAAAATAACTCAATACGTTCCACATTCCATAAAAATAATTGTCAAATTTTAATCCATGCCATTTATAGCCTTTAGTGCCCGTGCCCGGTACATTGTTAGTTAAGGTAAGAACCATCAATACGAGTGGTATAGCTGCTCCTGTCTGTAGTTGGTCAATAACAAGTCGTAAGTTTCCTCACGATACTTTCCTTTACCGTCAGAGCGATGTTAATTAGTGAACATAACTTTTTCGCAAGTAAAAAGACATTGATGCGCGGTCGGCCGAGATTCGAACACACAACCTTCGGAATAAAAGTCAAGACCGGTGGTCTATATGGTGATATTAAGATGGTGATAACATAGACTTTCTGACATCGATAATTAGTAACACTCATTGTTTTTATTACAAATTAAGATATAGGTACATTGTTCAATTAAATCATTACGTGGTCAGGTAACATCATGATATTTTTATGTTAATTGTTCGTCTGATAAAGCATGGGTTGTTCATTGTTCGTGACCGGGTTTTGGTTTTACTGTTAAGTCTGTTCGTGTTGTGTGTATTGATGTGTGCGGTCTGGGCTAGCGGGTGCGGTGCGCACGCGGCGCTCATTGCCGGACCCGCCGCGGAAGTTCCGCGCCGACCGGCCCGCGCTCTGGTGTCTGCTGGTGGCGTCCCAACCGACCGTGCTCGCGACCTTCATACCGGAGCGCGCGTCCCGAGACGAACTATAATAACAACATTACCAACCACTCACTGCTCAGGACTTCCGACACATCATTCCAGCATGAATTTATACAACAAAGGTCAGCCGTAATAGATGAAGGCTTATCCACTTGGTGGAGCAAAGATATTATGCACGTGTTTATAGCTGCTTGTAACGTGACCATACAACCCAAGCTGTATCTGTTCCTTAAGATATTTTTATTTAATATCATAAAAAAACTGTTTTGCACGTAATTGAATCAAGTTCCTATCTTTGATCGAACGTTATAATGACTGTCTGGTGTTTGGGTTTTGTTTTAACCATGGCTGATCAGAATTCATATGATAAGCTCTTCTGGGCTAAATTAGCTCATTGTTTGGGCGCGATTATGGTTCTTCTTCGTGTCCATTGCACAGAACATATTGAAGAAATGGCGTCAGATCCACCAGATCCAGTATGCCGCAATGTCTTAGCCAATTAAATGAAGGAGAAACCTGGGAAGATGGGGTAGGATTGAGTAAAGCTGGATTCAGTGCGACTCGACTGTGAAGCTTACCGAGCGAACTATGCTAGTATGCCCTCCCCTCTAGCCTATTTTGCACGTTACTTCTTACATTCAGAAAAACTTCTATTCCACCCTTAAACATTATCCGTTTCCGGTGTTAATCGTGTGTATTTTAATTAATAACACAAAATAAAAGGGGTTGGGATATTGACAAAGGAGTTTTTCTTTTTACCCGACTGCCAAAGGAGGGTTATTATCTTCGTTTTATGTGGAGTATTACGCATCGACTCGCCCGTCAAAATCTTACTAAATACTAAATAGCTATTCATGGTACTAATTACTAACTAACCTTACATGTTTTGGGGTAATCATATGATTTATGAAGGAACTACAGTAACTGCAACTAACCTCGGATTAGGCGGCTCTAAAAAGTTATAATAACGCTCGATCAAATAGTTGTTTGAAAATCTTTTTCTCTTCAGCAAACTGCAATTTTCACGCTTTGTCATAAAAGTAGTGCGATGTTTGTCATAAAGAAAACTCTATCACGTTTGCGTAAATGCAAAAACCTAATAAAAATTTGAAGCGTTTTCTTGGGGCACTTTCAACGTTTTATACCTTTTTGCATTTACTGTATAAGACTGTGTTCTCCATCGGACAGGGAGCGTAGGCAAGCGCGTTGCGCCGGCGGAGACAAGTTGCGCAGACTTGCAAGCGATTCGCGTGTCTCTGTTGTGAGTGGAGAAAGCAGCCTAAAAACTAGCTCTAGGGGTACTGGTAATAAAAAATATGGTCACGTTACGTTTGCATTCAAGACCGTCCTGACTAATTTGGTACAAATAACATGTTACTAAGTGCATTATTTGATATTGGCCTTATTTTCTCTATACGTGATGGTTGATTGGTCAGTGTCCTATCGCTCTTACCCATTTCTTAACACCTTTTCTATGTCAGTCTCTGCTTGAAATCTGATCAATACTAAAATGTAGTAAGCTTCGGGAATGGGATAGAAACAGAATAGATTTTTCTTTTGTTTTCGCAATGTTGGATTGAAATGAAACTCATCTTTCTGTTTTAATCGCGTAGTGTTTATTACTTTTAGCATTGTTTTAACGCTCAACGGTTCGAGACCTTTACAGGTCTCTTCTTCAGGATTGACCGGATCCTGAAAGTCAATCAAGAGGAGAACTGCAAAGGTCTCGAAACGTTAAGCATTGAAACAATGCTAAAAGTAATAAACACCACGCGATTAAAACAGAAAAATGAGTTTAATTAGAAATAGAATGTTTATATAGTGATGTGATGATGTAAAGATCGATGTGTGGTGGTACAGGCATGGTGGTGATGATGCGGTGCGCGATGCCGCCCACGCCTGTCTTCAGGGCCGACCGGTCGTTCCTGTACGTGCTCACTGGAGCTGACAACGTGCCCACTTTCATGGGGGTCTACCGCGGCAATTAGTTACGGGATACCGTAAAGGGCAAGCCGCAGTTTTGATGACAATAACACTGTGCAATACCTCTCAAATACATAAAAATATTACAATTAAAAATATATAAATTAATTTTATTTATACGTAGATCTATACCTAAGACCTATACCGTCGTTGTTTCTGGAAAGGACTAATCGCACATAAGTTAGGCTTTGTTTATGTACAAAATACAATAGCACATAAATATTAATATCTACGGTACGGATGTACTGTTTATTTGTTAAAACGAATCTATGTTTTATATTATGTATGACGAATGCTATCCGTGTAGGTATTTATTTACTGTTAACACAATGTCATTATCACATTGTGTTAACAGTAAATAAATACCTATGATTAATATATTTTAAAATAAATATTATGATTAAGATTATTAAACGTTTTTTTTTCTGATAACTATATGGTGTTTTACATAAGTCCGCATATAACATTACCAACGTTTCATTAAATCTACACCAAAAAGGGACCCAAGTTGAGGAAGTATATTTGCGGAAAACGAGACCGTAAACTATTACATAAATCTTAAAATAAGAGAAAACTGAAAATAAAATTCTATGCTAAGTTAAATGTTATTCCTGTGAGTTTGGTCTATTAAACTAGTCAAATTATGAAATGTATGTATTTTCTGGCCTCGTTTTGGTGTGGTATTATGTTACTTGTTCACGTGCTTTTGGCTTGCGATTGCGTTGTATGCTCTGGCTCTGTGACACATTTGAGATAGCAAAAGGTGATTGGTTATGTTAAAATATGTAGGTACTTAATACCAGCTCACTAATTTATCGTTGCACTCTGTAACACTGACGATTTAATCGTACCAGCTCCTAATGGCGTATGAATTACGCTTGTCATAGTCCTTCGTTAACTCAATGCTTGACTCTGACTGAACTCAAGGCCAAATCAATCTAGTCAAATCTTCCTAATTGTAGTTAAGAGCTGCTTAATTCTTTAATTCTCCACTTTATGAAATCTCTAAATGTCGTGTATTTGTCTAGAAATATTGAAAACTAGCTGCGTTCCGGGGTTTTACCCGCGTAAGTCCCGATCCCGTGGGAATATGGGGATCAAAAGTAGCCTATGTCACTCAGGGTCCACTAGTTTTTGAGTTTATTCATAACAAACATACACACAAAAGTACAAAATCTTTTCTCTTTATAATATTATTATAGAAGCTGACCCGACAGACGTTGTCCTGTCGTTTAGTATAAAAAAATAAAATTCATCAAAATCGGTTTAGCATTTTTTCTTTCATAAGAACCTTCTCCTGACAATAGCGCTCACAACAAAAAAAGAATTATCGAAATATGTGTAAAAGTTTAAGTGTGATGCCGTGACCAAGGGAAATAGGGATTGATTTTTATATAATAGATTAGCAAGCGTACCGCGGTTTCACCAGCTTAAGTAGTGATCCCGTACGAATTTTAAAAAATCCTTTCATGGTGGATACCTACAAATTACAAAAAAAACACTAAATTCATGTCCGTAAGATAAGCGGTTTGGGCTGTGCGTTGATATATAGTTCAGTCATTTAGTCAATCAATCAGTTACGAGTCGCGACATTGAATTTAATATAGACAACATATTTTGTTTGTTCGCAACATCATTTGAAAATATTCGAAATAACTTTTAATTTCAGCAATGGGCATCATGCTGACGTCCGCTATGGTGGACTTTGAGCCTGTGAAGACTTTCGTAGCGGACCGTCCTTATTTTGTGGCTATATTCGTTGATAACATTCCTTACTTCTATGCTATCAACCGCAACTGCTCATAAAACATAGATAGATACCAAGCGACAGAGTATCTATAGGTCGTCACCAGGCGTAGACGGAGGAAAAGAAATGGACGAACTGTCAGCACGCTTGAAATAGTGATAAGTGACTTTTTGTACTGAAATTACACAACTTTGATTCGAATGCTATCTTTTCTATTAATATTATAGACGCGAATGATTGCAAGTATGTACGTATGCATGCATGTATCTGATTTTGATACTCCTTCACGCAAAAACTACTAAACCGATTGCTTTTGTCCCGATATTCCCGCGGGATCACTTACACTGGTGAAATCGCGGTGCGCTGCTAGTTTTGTATAAATTCAGGAAAACAATAGCGATACACGGATAGAGAGACAAAAGACTTTTCTCAGTCCTTGTTCATTTTACAATCAATCCATCTCTTTGTCGCCTATTGTGAAGTAGTGTCTCATCCATTTCGGTTCCTCAGTCTTCGTCACCAGGCTTAATGATTGGACTAAACTGACAGTAGTGTAGTACCTAGTCTACCTAGATAGATGGCAATAACCCAAAGAATTTTAAAATAGAAATTAAACTAATTTTAAGGTTTTAATCGCGTGGTGTTGAAGTGCTTGTAACAATGCTAGAAGTAATAAACACCACGCGATAAAAACCCAACATCGCGAAAACATAAGAAAAATCAAATTTTAAACCTTTTCCATACAATCGAAACGTCATTTTAGTCAAAATAATACAACCAATTTGCTTAATACCAAAAAAGAGGCTTCACCATTCGTCGCTTATTATCGCAATGATATTTCAGCGATGGGCGTCATGATGATGTGCGCCATGGTGGACCTAGAACCGGTGCGGACGTTCAAGGTGGACCGTCCTTATTTAGTGGCGATCCTCGTTGATAACATCCCGTACTTCTATGCTATCAACCGCAACGGGGCACAATAAAGATCACCGAGCGAGACATCGTAAGGGGCATGCAGAGAGGTTCGGTCTAATACCGAAGATCGGAAACGTTCGCCATGCTCAGCGCCACTTATTCGAAAGTGACGTCCCTTTCACGGTCATATAAAGTCAGTCATTTCCGTGATCGGTTTGGGATCGGGGGCTGTGAATACCCATATGTGTTATTTTCTATTTTACTACTTTGTTATTGATATACCTTTTTATATGTTTTTTTCAAAATCCATTTAAATCAAGTGCTAGAATTATATTTATCTTTATGATGATGACAACTTCTGTGGGATTCGATGCCTGCCTTAGAACAAATTTGTATGATATTCTGTTACCAAGGCCTACCTTACCTACCTAACCTACCTATTTATTGTTTTATACTAGTATTTAAAATACGCAATAAATAATGTGTTTTATTTTGAAATGTTGGTTTATATTTCATATCCAAAATAAATTAGTTTTCCTTATTAAGGGCCCTATACTGAAAAACTGAAAATCCATGTCGGGCGCATCGAAAATTGTTGATTATTTCATGACGGAATGTCTAAGAACTTTTTTTTGTGTACAGAATGTAGGCGACATTGTTTCCGATATTTTAGTGCAGTTTTCATACAAATATGTCGAAACGTATTGAAGCCTATCGACATTTTAGCCAAATCAGACATTTTGTCTAAAATTTGGATAGGCTTTGCACCAATAGGAGGTTCTTGTCTTAAAACTACACCATAATGTAGGAAACAATGTCACCTACAATATGTACACAAAAAAAAGTTCTTGGACATTCCGTCATGAAATAATCAACAATTTTCGATGAGCCCGACAGGGATTTTCAGTTTCAAGGTCGTTGGCGTTGTTATTCCTCTTAATTTAATAATACTTTCTAAGTATGTATTAAATCTACTAAAATACCTAGTATCGATATATACCTACTTATTTCAGAAGATATCTTACTGTGTTCTTACGCATATTAGGGAAAAAAAATGTTTGCAAAAATTACTAAGTAAATAAAAATTATGGGCAGTGCAGCGAATTTTTGCTATCGATAAGCGGTAGGGGATATTGCAACATGCTTACCGCTCTAACCTTAGCAGTATCCTTACTATGGTTTATGATGACATGACTGATGTGCGACGAGTGAAATATTGTACTAAAGTCTACAGTAAGTAATAGTCTAGTAATATCTACCTACAGTAATTCGGATTCTACAAATCTACACTCAGTATAAATACAATAGATACTTTCTGACTGAAATGAACGAGATGTTTCTGCTTTCGTCGCTTATTATTTGAATATATTTTAGGGATCTACAAGATATTTATTGTGCATGATATTTATTGTGCATGATATTTATTCATTGTGTGCCGGTGCTGAAGAGTTTCGTAGCGGATCCTCATTATTAAGTATCTATCTATATCCTCGTTGATAACACTCCTTACTTCTATGCTATTAACCTCACGTTCTGTTTAAAATTAATGAAAGATTCTGGATTTGGCTTGACTCGACCAAACTAAAACGATTAACAATTCTCCGCAAAAATCGTTTTTTTTTTTTTTAAATTGAATGGAGATTCTCGAACAAAAGCCAATTTAAACGAAGAAATTTCTGTTCGTTCCTAATTCCAATTTGGTAAAATCGAGCCTGTTTATTATCTCAAATGAATTTCACGACAAAGAGATTAAACTAAACTTTGTTTTAAGACTAAGATTAACTTTGTTCCAGCGATCTCTCGAAAAATATCGCTCTCTAAGCGAAAGCCGATGCTGAAGATTTTCGTAGCGGACCGTCCTTATTTAGTAGCTTTCCTCGTCGATAATACTCCTTATTTCTATGCTAAATATGTCGGCAAATAATAATATAATCAAATGATTCTAGCATGAAACTTTAGAATAAATAGGTATATCCTTGGATTATCAAAATAAGGTCACGTGGGGAAGGGCGGCGATCATCAATTTACCTAAAACTGCCAATTAAATTGATAAAATCGACAAACAAATATAGTAATTACATACTCGCATCGAAAACACCCAAGAAACACTATCCACTTCTTGGCCAGTCGGATATATAGAATGGAAGTTTGCCGCACTTTCCCCAGAAGACCTTAAACCCACTTATACCTATCAATTAATTACATAAACTCTACCTACACTTAATCAATTCGGTACTACACGTTACAGGTAATTAGTTACAGAAACCACGCGTCACCATATTTAGTTAGTAGCTATTTTAAAGTATGCCGGCCACCATCATCTACTTAAGTAATAATAAAGCGCGTAGATAAGATTTTTTAAGCCGTAATTACCTTTATGTATGAGTAATTTTTGAAATACTTATAATTACTAAGTATTTTGATACCCTAAAATTAAGCCAAGTCAAGTGCAAGCCGGACTGGCGCACGAAGGGTTTCGTACCATTATCACAAAAAAATCAAGTTTGTTGTATTGGAACCCCAGTTAAATATTTATTTTATTCTGTTTTAACTGTCTAGCTAATCATGAGTTGCAGTCCTGCGACAGACAGACGGACAGTGGAGTCTTAGTAAAAGGGTCCCATTTTAACCTTTGGGAACGAAATCTAAAAGCATCAAGTACTACAAGTACCTACTATCTGTGTTACGTTTTATTTCAGCACAAGAAGTTCGTCGAATGATGGCAGATCTTACCGAAGAGTTTATGGCTAATCGTCCATATTTTTGTCCCTTATTATGTGTAAGAAGGTGTCTCTGTTTTCTGTTGTTTTTAGGAAACCTACGAAAATTAATGAAACATTTACATACTCGTATAAATTTTGCGATTGCTTTAAAAAATAAATCAGTTTTGAACCTACTTCCATAGACCAATTATATTTACCTACTTTTGTTAATTACATTAAGGGGAAAGGATACCCATTTTTTTGTCCATACAAACATTACAAACGTAGTCGATTGTTTCCTCCCTGAATAAAGACATTTCAGAAAATATGTTAATGCCATAAAACCTATAGATATCAGCCATGACCATGCCTCTACGTTTTAATTTTTTAAATATCCTAATTTTCTTCATTTTATTCGAATTAATTAGACAATGAAAAACACCAAAACGTAAAAAAAAAAATAGGTTTGATGGCATTAACATATTATTTGCTCTAATGTCAATATCCAGAGAGGAAATAGTCGACTACGCTACGTTTAGAATAAGTAGGTATCCTTTCCTCTTGAAACTATTTATTTCAGCCAACATCATCATCATCGGAGCGATGTTCCCGGTTGCTTCCCTCTCGAGAGCTCGGGGTCCGCTTTCCTACTTTTACGTCTCCATTTCGTTTCCGTCTCAATTTCAGCCAACAAACGCCCCAAAACATTGTGGGTAGGTTAGCTTTTACCTACCTACTCGTAGTTAGGTCTCCATCAGGAATTATGTGCCTTTGTTTTACTTATACTTAAAGCCCGTCACACACGTAGCTATAATAGGTAATTAATATAAATTATAGCAAGGCATATTGCGATATATTTAAAAAAATATATATTTTATTTCAATATACATACATTGATTATATAATAGGGATACAAAAATTAAATCTAAATTACAATTAAACTTAAAACTACAACAAACTACAAATATACTTAAAACGACATTCAGTCGAACAGGCCACACGAATTCGTTCCCGGCGCAAAGGACCCCAAAACGCACGCAGCATTTCCTCGTTGGATAGCAACGGCCATCCTCTGCACCAGAAAAGAACCCGAGCGGCAGTCCAAACCCCGATCCTAAGCCGTCGACCGATCTCCCTTACAAAGGTGATATATTTTGTAAACAAATATTCAAGTGACAACACACGCAGCTATTATAATATATATATTTTCATCCCATCTATTCGAAAAGAGCTAGTCTAATCCCTGTAAACAGGGCAAGAAGTAGCGCTTTGCTGGCGATGTTCCTAGCGGGCATTTTCATAGCGTTTTTTCTCCCTGCTAGCAGGGCAATAATGAGATTTGAATTTGGAATGTGAATATTTTTAAAAAGTTTCAATTAACAAAGAGTTCCTATCACCGTACTGCGTGTCTGATAGGTAAGTGATGGGTGATAGACCGACCAGGTTAAGCAACACATGTGTCTGATAGGTGAGCAATGGGTGTTCGACCGTACAGGTAGAATATTGGTAAAATGGTAGGTATTGGTAGAAAATGGTAGTTTTTGGTAGAAATGGTAGTTTTTGGTAGAAAATAGTAGGATGTAGTAGAAAATGGTAGGTATTAATGGAAAATGGTAGGTTTGGTAGAAAAGGTAGGTTTGGTATAAAATGGCAGGTATTCATAGAAAATGGTAGGATTTGGTAGAAAATGGTAGTTATTGATGGAAAATGGTAGGTTTGGTAGAAAATGGTAGTTTGGTAGAAGAAGGCAGGTTTTGATAAAAATTTGTAGTTACTGTCAGACGGGAACAATGGTCAAAGTACGTTACTCATTTTCTCATAGAGGGTGATGAAAAGTAGAATGTTCACCTCGGGAGCAAACACTATTTTCCGCTCGAGTGAGATACTTTGAATCCCTCGACTCGCTCAGGATTCTACTAAAGAATCCCTCGCTACGCTCGGGATTCAAAAAACACTCTCGCCATAAAATAGTCTTTTCTCCCTTGGTATACAATCTACTATTTTATGACGTTACCAACTTCTACCGTAATTTTTATTATTGCATGGCATATTAATATAATATTATAGCAACGTGTGTGACGGGCTGAATGTGTACCGCGATAGGATACGGTTTAAATACTAGTGTAGCTTTGCGTTCAAACTCTGCCACTAAATTAAAACGATTAGACGTAGTCGATTAATGAAATATGGATATCAAATCGTTACACCTACGTATGTACTTAAGTAGACTGATTATAATTAAACCTTAATTGAATTCAGTTACCTTAGGTATTTCGTCTAAGTAGGTTCACAGGAATTCAATAACATCTCAAGCGCTGCGGAAGTTAATTACTTACCGACCTATTGTTCAGCGCACAGAATCACTGTAATAATCGTCAGTGATAACAATATTGCAAAAGTATATCGTTGTGTTTGTTGATAAAACGATATATTATTCCAATTCCAACACCTGGGTGATTTTACCCAGATCATAATACTTAACTTTTATTTTAGGTGTGCCTTGTATTAGAAAAGTGTTACTAGGCAATGATATTTTCAGTGGTAAGGTGAGGTGTAGCGTCTAGTTAAAGAGCTTTGTTTACGACTAAGTCAACAAACCCCGACAACAATATCTAATATTATGAAATATATTATAATAATGACTTTTGTTATTTTAAATACATCAAATTCAAGCTTTATTTTTTACTCTACGCCTTGTAGCACTTTGCAAAGGCTAGCACCGGTACGGCATATAAAACTGTGCGATTTGTATAATTATAAATGGTGCAATATTAAATCTAAGGGGTTATGGAGAGTAGATGATATTGATAACACATGTAATAATTTAAAAGGACAAGTTCATCATGATTTTAAAACTGCCCTTAGCCCATTTGGCAATAGAAGAAGGGTTATTCATCAAACTTTCCGAGAAAAATATGTAGAAAGAGTACGCGAGCCTAATAATTATTATTATAACCGTGATGCGATAAGTACAGACGATTCACTTGGTAATCGTTCTAAAGAAAAGGTAGACAATGTTTTGAAAAATATTAAAAAGATATATTTAGCTCTTAATAAAAGTAATAGTTCGGCAGAAAACAGAACGGATAATGTTGAGATTCGTATGAAAAACAGTGAGTTTACGACATCTCAAGAATTCTACGAGTCACTAGAAGAATTCGAACGAAGATTTTACAATGTGAGTTTTGGGTTAATGAGAATAGGTACTAATTATTTGTAAGTTAACTTTAGTAGGTACTATTACTATAATAGTAATAGTGCTTACATTAAGCCCCGGCATAAAATAAGGCTACCCCATATCTGTTTCGTTAAAAAACAGTCCTATTAATAATGCCTTTAGCCTATAAGGCTCTACCTAGCTCTCTCCCAACTGAGCGACACCAAGCACTACACCGCCCGCCACCGCGCGGGGAGAACTCCTAATTCACTAGTCTCCTTCAGATCCCTTTGTCCCTTTTTACGAGAGATACCCAGATGAGAAATGGGGTAGCCTTATTATTATGCCGGGGCTAAGAGGAATTATTCAGGATGAAAATAAGGATATAGTAGGTACATTTTTCATTTATATGGATTGACGCTGTTGGTCTGCGTTGTTTATTTTTCTGTTGATATTTTTAGGTTTCCCTACCTCAAAAGGGAAAAATAAGGAACCCTTATAAGATCTCTCGCTTGTTTCAGATATCATTCAGTAAACTAACTGCCTTAAACGAGGCGATACGACCTGAAAATGGAATAAGTTTTGTTTATTCCGGGTTGTTATTATGGCTGACTTTGCTCGGTCTCTCTACCGAAGTAGATAAGGAGGCTAGAAATGAAATAGACGAAAGTCTTCATCTACATGCTTCTGACCTGGTTTGTATTTGTAGCATTTTGATACCTTTCTTAGTTCCTTACGTAAGTGGAAGTACTCATAATATATTCACTTATATAACTTATTTGCACACGCATCTGTCGGTACCTTTACCTATATCTAAAATATTTGAAGAAAAAAAAAACAAATCTAGGGGAATTGAGAAAAAGTGAGATACGAATAGGTTTTCGCATACGAATAGGTTTACTGACGGTTCCAAAATACCACTCCTGGTAGCCTGCCCAGCAAGCAGAGCGCACGAGTTCGATTCTCGCTACGGCTGTGATTTAAAAAATACTCTTCAATAAGCCTAGTATTGGCACATGAGTAAAGAATACGGCTTATAATTTATACCTAATTACAATTTAGGTAATTATTATTGAAAAATTTAAGTTCTAACCTACCTATCAACTAATTAGTAGGTACCAATTACTTACTGCCAATTTAAACCATTGCATTACCTAATTGCTTATTTGTATCTACCCACCCATATTTTTTTAAAGAGAGGTACCTACCTACCTATGTAAAGTCAGTCATGAAACTCATGAAGGATCGCGTGTTAATTTCATAAAAGGGAAAGGTGCCTATACTATAGTAACCTACTTTATACCCAAGAGAAGGGAGAAAGAAGCAAACCTACTGAATTTGAAACACGCATGTTGTTTGTAAAAAAATAATTCAATTTCTTAATACGTTCGCAAATACTTAGAAGTAAACGAGTTAGAAATAACTTTAGTTTTGAAAGGGGTTTCCTTCTTCTGATCATTAGGTTCGTATTTTATATACAATGCTTTGAAACTGAATCGAAATGTGTTCAGCAAAGAATTAAAGATGACATGTTCTTTAGTTCTAAGAACATGTTATATAAAAAGAAAGTAATTCTTAATTTCAAGCCGACGACGACGACGCGACGTTGCGTGTTTTCCACGCTCATTTATTGATAACTGAGCAGTTATCAATAATTAATTACCGATACGATACCTTTCTTTTTATTTACAAATGACGCTCGTAGTGGCATTTGGCATCGGAGATACTTATTAGCTGCGTAAGTCCCGATTCGAAAAATCCGTTCTTATGGGATGCCTATATCATAGTTGCCATGTTACAATGTCTTGGTCGGACCAAGACCGCATTGTAACAAGGTTGAAACGTCGAGGTAAGAAAATAAAATTATAATAATACGGGATTAGAACCCGGAAAAATATAACTATGTTAACAAATCGTCTGAATTTAAAAAGTGCATTCACTATTATCAATGTAACACAACCTTATTAGCTTACCATGGGACTAGACTACCCTATGTAAAGTTCACAAAAAAATATTTAATGTATTATTCCCGTGGGAATATCGGGATCAAAGGTAGCCTATGTTACCCTAGCCTCAGGGTGAATGTAGTTTTCTAATGGTGAAATAATTTTTGAAATCAGTCCAGTAGTTTTTGAGTTTATTCATAACAAACATACAGACACACACACACACACACACACAAAAATACAAATATTTCCTATTTATAATATTAAGTAATATAAGATGTATTGGCTTCCTTTTTTATTAGGAAAGAGAGCAAATAATAACATCAATGGTTACATCGTTGCCCACTTCGACTGTCGGTTTGAAGTTTAACTGGGGTTCGCGATTGGTGCTGCGCAAGGGAAAGCAGCTTAGCGAGCAGTTCCGGAGCAGATTTGCAGCAGGATTGCACCTAAAGGTTGATTTCTTCGAGGGGTCCGAGAGCCCTGGCGGCATGGCTGATATTCTTAACAAAATGGTTGGTTCAGGATACTTACTTACTAGCTATTTGTACATTTTATTTTATTTTATTCGGAAGACAAACAGTGACTAAAACTACATAAAAAACTACACTTACAACTAAACACCATTTATATGTCTCCGCATTTATATAGGTACATAAGCCACCTTACTAATAGTTAGCCCTTAAATTGGTGTTTTATTGGTATTTCCTTGTGGCTGAAATACCCAAGAATCAAACACACAAACCACGACAAAAAAAATATATTTATAGAACAAGTTCCATCAAAATTGGTTGAGTAGGTAATACAACCTGGTTCTCCACCAACATACAAACAATTTAAACATACTAACAACAATTACAAACAATATAAACCTACTGACAGACATAAACTGATTTTGCCAGACTTGAAGCAGATACACTTTGCTCGCTCTACTATGATAAATAGTAATCGCAGAGCGCATATAAAGTTAACGCGGTAGTTAATAAACGTGGCAACGTAACATTAAAGTTCTGAAATAGTCTGTCGCCTGGGGTATTGCTTTAGGAGTAATCACGCGGACTCGTTCGTGTTCCGAACTTCCGATACGTAGGATGGTGCAGCCACTGAGTATACGGACAGAAACCGTCTACTGCTATCTTCTTACCGAGAGAATATCGTTATCAAAAGTCTATATATTCATCCAGATCTCCAGCACACTAAGTTTAATCGCAATCGGTTTAGTAGTTTTTGCGTGAAATAGTTACAAACATACTTAGGTATACACACAAACTTTCACCTTGACAATGTGTAGGATTCCTCATATGCGGTACAAACTACAATGGGAACACGACTAAGGGATTTTTCACTATTCAGGTCGAAAGTGATTCGGGGGGAACAATCCGAAATACCTTCGACAAAGAAGACTTCATAGATGATGTGGAAGACGTTCTCGTGACTACGCTGTACCTGAGAGCGAGGTGGCGAACCGCCCCCACACTGCTCAATGGAACTCACACGTTCAATTCCAGTGACCTCACACAACAAACGGTGCGCATGATTAGAATAAACGATTTCATCAAATATGCGCGATTACACGAATTGAATGCTGAGGTACGTTTTCAAAAACAACAACAACGTTTTTGGTCAATTTTGTTTTATTTTGAATGTTCTATTTAATAGTTAGGTATATTATGGTATATTATTGTTATGTATGTGTCTAAACTTCAGAAATTTAATTTAAGAGTAGGTAAGTAGTGTTGGCGAACTAGATGCCCGCAAATTTAAACAAAAAAGAAAACGTTTTGGTATAAATGACCAATAATAATATAACTTACTAAAATTAATAACCTATCTTTACACAGGCTGAACCATTTAATCCGGCCTTCAGGGGATATCCTTAACTATAAAAATCTAAATGCAACTTCAGTTTCTGTCAAAATCGGGGGCGCAACTCCTTCCACAATTTTTCGCTATTTCTTATAGTTTAGTTATGAAGGCCAGTTTAAATGGTTCACCCTGTATACGTATTACCTATACTATATTATACTAATATTTGACAGATTTTCAAGGGAACATTGTAAAATATTGATCTGTCGATTTAGCGACCGACGACGTGTAATTTTTGTGTTTTTATTTCCATGGTTGGGAAGATCAACAACCAATTATTATTGGTATCTTTAAGGTTTTGAAACTATACTAAATTCAAAGCCTTATGCTTTGGCTATGGTTGCTGTAGTAGTTGGAAAGTTAGTTGAGTTGCAGATTACAAAACGTTTCATTTCGATCTTTTTTTCTACGGAAAAACATATTTACGTTTAAATCCGGCGGGCATCCAGTACGAAATCTCTTAATTATAATCTTAGCCATTAAATTAATCATCATCGCGAGGAATGTAACAAAATATCAAAATCAAGTAAGTCAAGATAACCACGATGGATAAGGCGCTATTCAGAATGCTAGCAAATTGTATCCAATCGGTTTTGGAATTATTTTCTTCTGTATTAGTACTGGGTCCATCTTGAGTTAGTGTTTTTTCATCTCCGGCGTCAGTGGGATCAAACTCTGTAAAGACTATGTACTTTCCGGGTCCGGTATGTATCAAGCGGTTTACGGAGACTATCCATGTTGGAGCAGTTTCCACACGCCGTCGCAATGCCATCAGGAACAATGTCTCCAAAATACCAACGAGAGTCACAATCATTGAATCCCGTAAGAACAATAAAATAAGGGGCGTGTCTGCACTGTGTTTCGGTATATTATATCCAATTTCAGTTAAAAATATAAAATGACCGTACAGACTGAAACATACCAATAATAACCTGGTATTATCTTTTACGTCCAGTAGTAGAGACACCAATGTTAATAGGACTATAACGATTGATGGTACTACTATGATTGCTGCGGGTCCCGCTGCCATTCTTTTCAACATAAATTTGTATTTGAGCATAGGATATGTGCTATTAGGACAACAACTGTAATTCCCAGGTAGACGCTCGTGCTGAGTGTCTATTAGTTTCCATCCGGGTCCATTCTGAAAGTCGTCGAGTACAATCGGATTTTTTTGATAAAATGTGAAATTAACTTGTTCGCCTGTGTGCATCCAAGATCCGAAATATAATGTGCAGTTTTGTTCGTCGTAAGGCCATTTTTTCAACGATGTACGGCAAATACCAGTGTGTGCTATATGTGGCACGCAAGTAACAGTACCATCGTGATCGACCAAGCAAGTCGTGTAGATAGAATCAGAGTTGATCATCGAAGCATCAGCGTTAAACAGAGCCATACGTGGGGTCCAAAATTCATGACTCTCGACTTGCAGCTCTTTGATATCACCGTAGTCGCCCGGAGTCCAAGTTAGGAACTCGTCCTTCCATGTCAACGCCACCCAACTGTGAAGCGTAAAGGTCTCTTCCTGAACATCGAAGCTGATGTACTTAATTGCAAAACGAACTTTCACGTTGACTGCATCTTTGTGATTCCTTACTGGTCGAAAATCGTCATAACTTTTTGCGCAAAATAAATCATGGTGTAGTCTAGCTTCATCGTGAAGAACTTCTCTCCGTTCAGCTGGGCAGTCGTCGTCGGCGGCTAGCACCACAGTGCACAGAGTTAACAACAACGTAGCGCACGGTAACATGGCAGGAATATAACTGGACGCACTTTGTTATCCTCGGTGTAAATTTATGTGTTTAGAAATGTGATATTCTAAAACGCCCCCAAAGATAACTAAGTAACATATTTCGATAGTTACAAATCACAGATGTAGAGAGGTAGGTTTGGTAGGCAATCATTGTTCGTCTCTTATTATCAAGTATTTATGTTAATTGTTGTAATCATACAATTTACAGGCCATCGAAATATTCTATTTCAATCCCGATTTAAGTTTTTTGATATTGTTGCCAAATGGAAATTCACTAAGGCACTTGGCGCACAAAATGTCCGAAACGAAGCTTGAAACTATTACCGACAGAATGCGTTCAGTTCGTATCGCTACGGTTCTGCCACTTTACACACTAAGAATGACTCTATTGCTGCCAAACAAATTGCGCGCCGTAAGTACTTGAATGAGTGGGAGTTTAACAACCTATGATTTTTGTTAAAGAAAGAATTGAGCAGATTGAGATGTGATCTTTATTTTCAGATGAGCATTTCACAGTTTATGAACTCCGATAATACAACGGAAATTGAATCATTACATATTACTCATGCGGTACAACGTCTTATGTTTTGGGCGGAAGCGGGAAGATACGCTTTTAAAGATGATGGTAGGTGGCGCATGCGATTTATTTATTTAATTAAGTGTAGAAATCTTTAAGAGTGCTGCCGATGCGTAATTCTCGATACAACGAACGTAAAAAAGGCATTTTTCTTTTTATAAGGAGAAAGAGTCGCGTGCCAAATAGTCCCCTAACACCTTTTGTGGAACGTATTTTATTAAAAAAACTGCATTCAAATCTCTGCACCTTATCAATAATGTTTAGAGCTAGTTTTAAAATTTATGGGTCTATCATCTTTCTATCATTAAATAATATACTTACCTACCTATCTATACTTCTATTATAGGTACTAAGTACTAATATTATAATGAGAAAAGATTTGTATTTTTATGTGTGTGTGTGTTTGTCTGTATGTTTGTTATGAATAAACCCAAAAACTACTGGACCGATTTCAAAAAATCTACATAGGCTACTTTTGATCCTGATATTCCCACGGAATCGAGACTTACGCGAGTGAAACCGCAGGACGCAGCTAGTATTATATATTTCGCGACCATATCCCATTTCTTCAAAAAGAAAATGATGAAGAATTAGGCACTTAACAAAGTTTCTATTTTATAGGTATAGAATGGGACGAGAAACCTGAAAGAGAAGTCGTGATAAATCGACCATACATATTCTATGTTCGGTGGAAAAATATGACACTCATGAACGGAAACTTCGTTTTATAGCTATTCAAGTTAAAACATGTGATTAGCTTTTTTGTTACTCTTTGGGTAGCGGTTGTCTAGGGCAGGGTGTAAGTAATGTAAAGTAGGGTGTAATAAGTAGTTACTTAGTACCTCCTACCTGCCTGGAAGAAATCGCTCTTAGCGATAAGGCCGCCCATTTGTGCAACTTAATTTTAAGCTTTTGTTTTTTAGTTTGTACATTTTGTATATGTGTTTGTTATGTTTTCTTTGTATTATGTTGTGCAAATAAAGATATCTATCTACCTGTAACTATGTGGATAACTTTCAATTGTTGTTGATATGTAGTACCTATACATACTTAGGTACTTATATACTTAGGTACCAACCAACAATATAAATTGAAAACGTTTCGGAGGTGTCTAGGGGCATTTAAACTAGGTCAGTACTCAGTAGGTGCAAGCGATGTCGCTATAAGTTTATGATAGGTACTAAGCATAACTGCCTAATAAAGATCTTTTCCAATTTGAGAGGGCACAATAGCATCCTTATTTATATCCAACTGAATGCCATTAATGGCCCATCGTTCCTTTATTGCCAAATTTTAAATAAGGTCACTAGGGGGAAGTGCGGCCAACATTGATTTACTTACCGGACTTACAATGATTATAGGTTATTCATAAAATCGCCATGAGGTCACGATGTAGGTCGATATTCCTCCTATCGTGAATGGCGATTTTATGAATATAACCATTGTAAATACGGTAAATTGACGCTCGCTGCATTTCCCCCTAGTGACCTTAATCCTTTTTAGACTGTGTATAGAAAATAGTCTGACCAGAAATGAATTATAATTATTTTTTTTTAATCTCTAGATATCTGATAATTATCATGTGAAACCACCGAAAAAAAATCATCACCATCTTTTAAACAGCAATCAAACTTTCGAAGATAAAACAGACGGACAGACAGACAGACAGCGAAGTATCAGTAATAGGGTTTCGTTTTTACCATTTGGGTACGGAACCCTAAAAAAAGAAAAAAATAGGTATTTTAAGGAAACATTTTTATCTGAATTAAGGTAGTAAGACCCTTAATTGTTCGAGAAATAAAAGCATACTTTGATAAAGATTGGAAGTGTGTCTCCACGAAATAACTTCAAAGAAAGGTTACCTACCTAGGTAACCTAGATAATTTTGTTGTATCAAGACTTCAAGAGTAAGGTGCCATAAAATGACTTCATACAACCAACCAACAACGAGCAAAATACATTATTCATTCATTACATTTCTGAAGAACTGAAAGAAAATATATTATGGCTTGCATGCTTCGTGTGTTGTGTACGTTTCGTATTTAAACAGAAAATTAAACTAAACTCTATTAGAAAAATTATGTATTTCGTTTCTGACGAATACTAAAATATAAACATAAAAGATAATTAATATAATACAAAAGAACAAAATATCTTAATTTAAGGCTTACATCCATAATCGTAATGAATTTAAACGTTGGTGGTTATAAGAAATCATGTGTTGCATTGCTCTTAAAAATAATTATTTAGACTAGCTGTCTACAACTTCATGTGTATTTTGGAATACTGCTTCCTGAAATAAAGAAAAAAACACTCGGATTACAAGGTGAACAGAGCTAATACATTACTAAAACTAGTGCTAACACAAGGATAATTATGAATAAAGTGAATAAGAGATATTTTTCCTTATGCAGAATTTATTAAATTGAAAGTTTTAAGTGTAATTACATTTAACATTTCTTGACACTGCCGTTTATAAATACTTGTTGACTAGTATCATAAATAACATTATAATACACACACGAAATAACATATAGTATAATGGGGATACCTATTTGAGTGCGAAAGCCGTTGCGTCGAAGTTTGTTTATTCGAGAACTTTTCATCGATGTTTCTATACTGCGAGACACCTTAAAATATCGACGTACCGTTACCACGAAAATACCACACTGCGAATAATGTTACTGAGAACTTTGAACGGTTTTACTAACACAGACAAAAATATTTGCTATCGATTGTTAATTTATTGCTTGTTCGGTCGGCCAAAATGAACAATCTGAATAAACAATAAAATTATTGGCAATCTTGTCTGTGCTCGGGCTTACTGTTCTATCTGTTTCTGTTGAATGTCTGTCATTTTAGCAGACTGCTTATGCAATCAATTAACAATTGCTAGCTATTATTTTTGTCAGTGGTGGTAAAATCTTTCGAAGTAAAGTTCTTAATACGATGTCGCAGTAACAAGCTTCCCAGTATGGTATTTTCGAAATAAAATCGAAAACGGTACAGTTTTTCGCTGTAACGTAAAATCGCAGTAGCAATACGACGATGTAATAAATAAGAGGTCACATAGAAATATCGATGACAAGTGCTCGAAGAAACAAACATAGATGCAACGGCTTTCGGCCTCAAGTAGGTATCCCAGTATAATGTATATCTACCGTCGACGATCGCTAGCCACTCACTACTGTAGCCAATGGAATTATATGCTGTAAGCTGTAATATATTGTATCAATAATTTTCGTATTTAGATTTGAACTAAGTACATACAATTTACAATTATTTCCCAAATATTAACACACATTTTTAACAAACATCATAATTATGAAAGTATTTTGATTTAGAAATAGTGTTGTAAATCAGTATCGATAGTTCGCTATAGATAGACTTTTTCAAATAAGACCAACATCGTATTGATAAACTGACGATACAGTACTTTTCCTTTTAAAATACGATAATTCAGCAAAACTGAATTGAACAGTGGAGATAGTTAAGTGACAATTATTTAAACTAAGCCTTGGTGTATAGTGGACAAATAGCTAACTTACTTCAAAACTTTAAACTTTTCATAGTGATTTACCTATCCTATAAATTGTTACATACAATACAACTAGCATTGATATACATACATACTATTTTAATAGATAAGTATTTATAGGATAAAATATACCATAAATAAAATATATGTGACATTATTGACCATATTAAAAATTGCGATGAATGAGTTTTACATATCGTCAGTGGAAAGGCGACATTGCTGAAGCGCCAAAACGGTACTTTTGGGAAATGAGGTTTAAAGTTTTTTTTTACGAAAAAAAATTCATATCTTTTTTTCCTTTAACCACAACGAGTTCATATTAATATATGTATATATTTATACTTGCGTTCGCAATTAGTAGCTGTTTCTAGATCTATAGGTCCCCTGGTTCGTAAAATAAGTGTCGCTTAAGCAAAAATCACGTGGCTTATAATAAAATGTTGGTCAGGAAAATATTGCCAATCTACCATTATTGTCTCAAATTTAGTCGTTGCAATTTGCTAATTAATAGCTATAATCTTTAACCAAGTAAAGAAAAAATACTAATAAACTAGAAATGTATGAAGTTATGGAATGAAAAAATGCTAACTATTGCTACACGTAGTAAAACTTCGTAAAGAAAAATTGCTTAAGAAAGGAATAACTGCAAATGTAATTTAAGCAAATTATCTTAACACTTACAAACCTAGTCAAATATTAGATATTTGTAAAGTAATAAAATTGCTTATTTGATTTAAATTAGGAAATACTAAAATTGCAATGTCTTACTGACTAATTATTTTTACTGTGATTAGTTTACACAAGTGCAAAGCCACAAGTCCTGACCCATTTGTTCCAACATTTGAAAGCGAGACAACCGATGTCTGCGCTCATCCAGGGCAGGGCCGTAAGCGGCTGTCCGACCAAAATATGACCAGATGTCAGGACTTCCAAGTCATTCGGATCGGATCAGAGGAGACGGGACAGAGCGGCAAACCTTGACGCGAAACAAAACGATCTAGCTAGCGTGGCGACAAAGGCTTCCGTTGTAAGAGCCGATACCACTTCCAGGTGAACGGCCTTAGTGGCCAGGCAGACAAAAACACACAAATACGCCTTCGTGTCCCTCTTGTTACGCTAGGTGATCGTTTTGACCCCAAAAAGTCCGGTACCGACCCCGTCGAACGGCCTAGCCGTCTGACAAACCCGGTCCGACTGAAGATATGTGGTTGCATTGTGGAGGCTTTTACCTTGTACCAAGCCAAACATCGAAATAGGACGCTGTGAACCACTCGTCGGGAAGACTAAATCCTAAATTCCCGATGTGAAATTCCAAGTAATGCCATACATCCCGCGTGTGCATTCTTCAAGTGTCTATCAGAGACTAAAAGCTCCACCTTGGTTAGCAAAAATGGATGACGACTACCGAAGGGCAGGTCAGCATTCCTAAGTCGACCTCCAACGCGTAGCAGTCCACCTCCGTCCATAAATGGGTTAAGCCAAAGCTTAAGAGAGACCGCTCTCTTAAGCTTTGCGCCTCCCGTGCGCAGAATCCTTAGTTCGTCCTCATATCGTTCAGCCTGAACCAACCGGATCAAAAGCAAGAGCAAACTTCTGCGTTCTTCAACGCTCGCAATAGGCGACAGTTGCTTCTTGCTCGGCTGCCAGCAGTTATGTACAAATCTCCTGATCCAGTAGGTCACGCCTAATAGCTTGTTTAATTTGTTGTATCGAGCCGTCAACCAGTTCGGGTCTGGTTTCGGTTCATTCGTTAACGCAAGAACCTTCAGTCCGGGCAACAAGGATAGAGAGCCATCGATCACGTTAACTGGGCATGATGATTCGGGCTCCGTCAACCATTCCGGTCCCCACCAGAGTTTATGCTGCACCAATTTCAGTTCCTCGAGAGGCACAATCCGCGGGATTCCAGCTCGCAGGAACATGTTTCCAAATGAAGTCCAAACTGGCGTTCTGTACCTGACATATCCGGTTGGCCACCAATGTCTCCAGCGTGTGAGACGCTGCACGTAGCAACGCTAGGACTACCTACTTGAGTGCCGGACCATGCATAGACATCTCGGATGTCCACCGTGGGCGACAGTTCCTTGTCCACATAGCGCAACAATCTCCACAGCAGTGAGCGGATAGCGATGAAGGGACTCGACTTCAGGCCGTACGTGTTAGTGTTGAGCTCATAAACGATCACCGGATCGTCAGGGTGCTCCCGCCAAAGTATCAATTGAAATCTCCTGTCGTCAGGATGTATATCTGTTTGACGGAACATCATCCGAATGTCCGCCCCGAACACCACGTGATACCTTCGGAGGTTCAAAATGATATCTCTATGCAATTTCGGACCGGAGTGGAGACATTGGTTCAAAGAGACTCCAGTCGACGACGACGGTGCCACTCCGTCAAACACCGTCTGCAATTTTCCAGTTGAGGCCTTCATCACCGCGTGATGAGGCAGAAAAAAGTGATCTGTCGTTGTTCAGTCGACAGTCGCCCGCGACATGTGGCCCAAGGACTCGTATTCGCGCATGAACTCGAAATACTTCTCCGAAGTACCGGGTGGCACGACATTCGACGCTCCATGGCCAACAACCGTTTTTCTGCCAAGGCCCTCGATTCTCCCAGCAGCGGAGGGCAGTCAAAAAAAGGCAGTCGGGTTTCGATCCTACCAGATGCCATCCTACGCATATAACGCTTAAAAAATGCCTCGCACTCCACATTACTAACATTTCCTAACTACCTCACATCTTTAAAATATACTTTTTAATTTTTTGTAACTAGAATATGAATACTCTAGTTCAAAATAATATTTTCACTAACGTGGCGAGAGTAAGCAAACATAAGACAATAGAAATTACTTACAACTCCACGCTTCTGTTGTTATGTAGGGACTTTTGTGCAGGGACTTTTGCTAAAGCGCCAAATAATTTTGTACAATAGAAAGCAAAAACAGCTAATAGCCTACAATAAAGTAAACTACAGTCATCTAAAATTGCTAATATAGTTATGTCAACAAAATTGAAGAAAAGCAATTGTGCTTATACTACAGAAGATAATAAAATGTGGTAAAGAAAAAAACACTTAAGCGCTACGAAACCAATATTGTAGCTCTTAAGCGACCTTCGTTGCAAAAACACCGTAATAAGGTCGTTTTAGTCATTGATTTTTTATCAATTCTTCAATTTTTTGGAAAGCTTAAGCACCAAAAATATGCTCCGATTGACACGAAACCGACATCAATCGACGCAGAAAAAAAAATCCAATCCAATGATATAAAAAACTCATTTTGGCCCATGTGGCGCTTTAGCAAAGTAGCCTTTCCACTGACGATATTGATAGAATGATATAGGCAAGCAGAGAATTAAAGCGATTTTTTAAAATAATTCTGTACTTTCATACATTATATTAATTAATATAATACTTAAACAAGCCACTAAAACCACAGTATGGTGTCTTCTCTCGATGTTTACTGTCTTAATAAAACCAACCCATCGGGCGTTTAATTCCCATCCCTAAAGCTACTTGGAGCATCCCCCCCTCACAACAACTACAAATTTTACAAATTTATTTTACTATTTTTATGATAAGTCTTCACATTGGTCAAAAGTCGATGTCCAAATGTAAAATGTGAAAAGTGCATCATAATAATGTAACAAATATTAGTTACCCACCTAATGCAACACATCACCTTAGGTAGCTTAGGTAGGTACCTATTCTAAACAAAATTCATTTCTTCACAAAACTTTTAGCTAACGAGTTTAACTACAATGGAATCAAAATTCTTTACAGCAGGTATTATTGCATAATTAGGAATATTAAACTAAATAAAATAAGCCTAACAGGTCAATAACAGGTAAACATATTTAAAACTTATCCTAATTTCCTAACTAATTAGATTACTTTTAATTAAGATAGAGTTTTGAATTTTAAGGACCGTGTACGATCTTAATAGACTTTAAGTAGACTTCATTTTAAACATTTAAATTAATTATGATTATGACCAAAACCATGCATCCTTCACCTTCAATTACTTATGGCAAGATGTGATGTGATTTTAATAAGGAAGCGTTACAGGCACCTACCTAACCTATTATGATCAATTCAATATACCGTAGACATACTACCTACCCAACCTACCCCTTTAAATACACGTTAGCGATTATCTCGTTAATTAAGCTTTATGAATTTTTGATTTTAACACTCGCGAAAACAAGTAAAATATTAATTGGCTGTATTTTGTTCAACAGCAAAAATGAGTAGGTACTTGATAATTATAACATAAAACTGAATCTAGCAAAGATCGATTTAGAATTCGGAACCATAACGTGGCCATAAGCGGAAAACAAATTGTATAATGTTAACTATGCGTGAAGGCGTATGTTCGTATTCTGGAAGGCTATTTTCGTAAAAATAGTATCAAGTTACTTTCCAAAATACAAGCCTTGGATATGACTTTTCCCACGAGGCTGTTGACACGTTGTTTGTATCAATATAAGTAGACGTACCTACCATACAATACTCTACAACAAAATAGATAAACCGCGCATAGCATAATACGACTATATGTACATAATTCAAATTAATATTTTTTTGAAATATCAGTGTAGTGGGTCACATGTCACATTATTTGGAGAGAGGATACTCACTCATGTCCCCAGAAGAGTACAGAACTTTGAAGTTAATGGTTGTAGTGCGTAGATCAAAAAAGAGGTGTAGGGACTCCGAGGATATGGGAAAAAGGGGAGAAGCCAGACATTGGCATGGGACAGATTGGAGTGGAGAAGAAGGCATGTTGTGCCGACTCCACATTGTGGCGTGAGGGCAGGAATAAGAAGAAATATTAGTGTAGATAGGTGGTTATTTAATACTTAAGGTACCTAGGTACAAACGAGGTTTGAATCTTGTCAATAGCAGAGAGGATTAATTAAATATGTGTTTACGTTCCAGATTGTAAAGTTCGTGTCACATAACTTGACTGCTGAATTTTATGAGCCTACATTGTACTTAAGCTATAAAAAACCAGCCAAGTGCGAGTCGGAGTCGCGCACGAAGGGTTCCGTACCATTATCTATACAACAGGTTTTGTTTTGAAAGGTAAATTGCGGTTTACGATTTATGACGTATTAAAAAAAACTACGTACTAGATCTCGTTGAAACAAATTTTAGGTGGAAGTTTACATGGTAGGTAGTGTATATCATATTTTTTTTTAGTTTTATCATTCTCTTATTTTAGAAGTTACAGGGGGGGGGGGGGGACACATTTTACCACTTTGGACGGGTCTCTCGCGCAAACTATTCAGTTTAGAAAAAAAACGATATTAGAAACCTCAATATCATTTTTGAAGACCTATCCATAGATATCCACCCCACACGTTTAGGTTTTTTTTTTTTTTGGGGTGTTCAGTTCTAAGTATGGGGAACCCCATAATTTTATTGTTTTTTTTTTCTATTTTTGTGTGAAAATCTTAACGCGGTTCAACGAATACATCTACTTGCCAAGTTTCAACAGTATACCTCTTATAGTTTCGGAAAAAAGTGGCTGTGACATACGGACGGACGGACAGACGGACAGACAGACATGACGAATCTATAAGGGTTCCGTTTTTTTTGCCGAACAGAACCCTAAAAATGGTTGTTTTGATTTATTAGTAGGTATAGGTAAATAAATGTAGGCGAAGGTGCATTTTAGTTGTATGGTCATTAGATCCTTTTGGTTAATAATTTAGTTAGGCACAATGAATAAGATTTGACTCATTGTATAGTTTCTCGGGATTTTCTTTTCTTGTCTTTATCTTTCGACTGTTTTATATTGTATAAGAGTCATGGTTGCGAAGAGATAATAAAAAAGACTAAGATACATAGAGAAGCCTTGTGTGTTTTACAAAAAAAACTTAAAAGAAGGCTTTGACTTCATATTATTATGACATTTTAAATAATACTTTGTTATACAGTTCACATCACAATGGTAGAAACATTCAAGTGTAATAAAATAACAAATCAGGGACCATATTTTGCAATTGATATGTCTCAAGTATTTCTCAGGTACGTTCGATTTTTTTCGAAAATGGTTTAAGTAACAATTTTTGGTCATTAATTTTGCAAGATATCAATAACACATAAAATGCAAAAAATACTATAACAATTATTAAACCATTTAAAAAAAATTGAAGAGAAATTAAACTAATTTTTCGGTTATAATCGCGTGGTGTTATTACTTTTAGCATTGTTTCAATACTCAACGTTTCAAGACGTTGGGGTTTCTGAAGAAGAGACCTGTAAAGGTCTCGAAACGTTGAGCATTGATAACACCAAGCGATTAATGCCGAAAAATTAGTGTAATTTCAATCCAGCATCGCGAAAACAGAAGAAAAATCTAAATTGAAGAGAGTTGAGACATATCAATTGTAGAATACGGGCACAGGCCTTGGGATCGAGGGCGCCGGAGCAACGAAGAAGGCGCGTTTAGGCCAAACTGGGTCAATAAGGTCATTGACGCTTTTTCTCCTAATTTCCATGGAATGTTATAGGAATAAATTATAAAGAACCCATTAGATTTTACCCTAATACTGAGCTGATTTACTGATAAGATTACACATGTGCCAAGTCAACATCTAACTTTACTTGGTAATTTTATGTTTTTGCTGGTAAAGACAAACTGTCTCAACCATTTTCTTTTCTTTTTTTCTTAAATATAATATGTTTTTTGTGAAGAATTTTTAATAAAAGTTAAAGAGAGCAATTTATATTATAGTTTACAATTGAACATATTGCATACTTTGCAAAAACTATTAAATATAGATTATGATTGCTACAATTATTTAGTGGGAAGCAAGGATAAATATATTATTATTAATTGTACCAAGAAAATAGTGTTATAAATATTTTTTTTATTAAGTACCTACCAAAATTCTGCACCTGGCAGGATTTTAATCCAAGACTGTTACACTACGTCTACGGGACTTAGGCTGTCTCTTGCCCGAAGCAGAATTTTGGAAAAGCCTTCCTTCAAAAACTTTACTTCCATAGGCTTGGGTTTAAATGTAATAAAAATATTGTGATATTTTATGGGTACGATAATTGTAACAACTGGCAAGAAATAGCTCAAGACAGGGCCTGGACAAGACTGTCATTTTAAAGACCAAAATTTACTTCAGAAACTAGTACATAGTACAATTATTATTATCCAATTTATATTGAACAGAACAGTCCTGCACAATAAGCAATGGACTACAAGGAAGCGAAGAATCAGAGCCCATAAAACCTTTATGTTTAGTAAGCATTGTTTCTAGCAGTGCTAAATGTCACTAGGTAAAATAGGTACTATAAATAATTTACATTTATCAAACGTAATAAAATAACTGTGGTATTTTTACATTGACCACTCATTAACAAAAACTGACTCAACCAGTTTGGGCAACAAGCAACAGAGCAAACCTACTTATATTATGATGAGTTTGTCTGTAAGTATGTTTGTTACTCCTTAATGCACAAACTACATTACTGATTGTGATGAACTTGGTACACATAGGCTACTTTGTTATCCCAATAATCTTGCGGCATTGGGAATTGCGACTTCCTACGTGGGTGAAACCGCGGGATGGTTAATAACACAAATATTTTCATTTTATGTGATTTAGAAGACCATCATATATATAAACAAATTTACAAAAGCATTAGAATAATTTCACATTTAATCAAAATTTGTGCAGCCACTAAGGAAGACAGTTTATTTTATTGCCGTCTTCCTACACTTTTTAATTAGCATGCTCCATCTTAGACCGCAACATTAAACACCATCTGGCAAAATTGTTATCAAATGCTCATTTATTATGTTTAAAAAATATCAACATTTTGTAGAGAACTTAAAATTATAAATAAAATAATTTTCAATATAAACCCCGTAAACTATTGACCATAAATAAATAAAATACTGACACAAACCATTTCAGGATTGTTTGTGATGTCTAACAATATACTTGCAAGTTAGTCATACGCTGTTATCAGAAATGAGCACATTATCTCAAGATAAGGAAAACCTCAATACCTAAAATTACACTTTTTATCACAACATTGACAAAAGCTAGAACAGGATATTAACAAATTAATCTCAAGATATAGCAGTACATGAAGAATAACTTTGTCTTTAATTCTATGTTGGTAGATGAGTTTAATACTCTCAACTCATTACATAACAGCAAAGCAAGACTTTCTAAATAAATCTAGTCAAAATTAATGAAAAAATTGTCTTGTTCTGCTAATATACCGGCTAGGCTAGGCCGGTACAGGCTGTGAAATACTCATCTAATAGGCACATTCCACTCAAGCAGAATAAATAATTTAAATGTGCAGTAAATCAGTATCCTTAGGAAGTAATTTTAAACATTTCTCTTATTCTTATTGTTCATCAGAAATCGAACAGACATTAAAAGAGTACTTTCTAACAATAACATGGTTACCATTCAATGAAATTGTTACAGATAACTTTTATAAAGATGGGGTTAATAATGATTTCAATGTAGATAAATAGATTATTGTGAAATTCCGTAATTGACCCCACCTGTGTTTAGGCCGGTGTTCTCGGAGGCTCCCCCGGGTGCGGGCATGGGCATGGGCATCGGGATGGCCGGCGCCTGGTCGGTCTTGGGTCGGCTCTCGCCGGCCGGCTGCGAGGTCACGGGCTGCTGCACTCCGTCCGAGTCGTCCCGCTCCAACGTATGGTAGTCACCAGACTCTTCCGGCGGACGCGGCTTGCACTTGCCGCAGCAGCAGTTGCAACAGCAACACAGACAACAACAGAAGTAACACCCGGTTAGGATCCCGCAAACGATAAATAATGCTTTGCACCACGTACTGGTAACTACGAAATAGGCGTTGACGTTTTCTTCTCCGAATTGTTCAGCGATGTACAAGCCGAGTGATCCATAGTTGTCGTAAATATTTCGTTTCGTGGCGTCACTGAGAATAGTATGTGCACGGTTAACTTCTTTGAACTTCTCCGAAGCTTCGGGGTTGTTTGGATTTTTATCAGGATGATATTTTAACGCTAATTTTCTGTAACTCTTCTTGACATCATCAGCCGTTGCGGTCTTCGGAACTTGAAGTATCAAATAAAGACTATCGCCTGCAGTAGATAATTTCCTTTTATCCATTATAATCAACAAAAATGTATGTTACTTCCTTGATAAAGTTAGAACAAGTAAAAATTGTAGAAAATACTTGCAAATCGCGTCGTAACGTAAATGAACGGACAGATTAAAAAACTAATGTCAGTGAAGCAAGCAACATTTTTTTTTCTATTTCTAATTATGGGCCAGTTCCGCTTAACTTACGTGTATAAAGTCAGACAAGGCTCTCCCACATGGCCGCGTTATATCGGCCTGTCTGTAATTTACATGCTGTGTTGTTGTGCTAATGCATTTTAAAAGTTACACACTGCTGCGATAATATGTCAGTATGTAACTTCGTAAACCAAAATGTCCCAAAAACAGAAAACATATGGGATATTATCCCATTCCGTCCGGGGCCTGTAGTGAAGTGGGTGAGCCTTTATTTACAAACGTTCAGTGCTGCCAACTTATCAAATTTGTCGTCAAATACAGCGGATTGGGATAGATTTATGCCGGCCGATCGCGCACCAGTGTCTTTTCTTTAGGTGCGCTATTAACATCGTTCATGGGCTGATGTATCTTAACCTCGTTATGATGAAACTAACAACATGTCCTAGGACTCACCGTGGTCCGAAGGCATGGGACAGTGGCAGGTTCTCGTAGGCTATCGTTACACGCGCACGTCCCGTTTCTCGGGCCCGACAGACCACACCTACAGCACATATGCACGAATTTGTTTATATGCTCTAGGTGTCTGTTTAGTAAAGTGTCACAGTAAGTGTCCATCGTGTATTTTGAAATAAAGTCAAACTACTCAATGACACTTACACTACTGAGTAAATTTTGAACAGCGCACATTTTTATAGACATTCGTGCATGTGTGCACGAATGAAATTGATTTTTTTATTGTTAACTAGAAAACCCGGCGAACTCCGTTTCACCACCAGATGGCTTCGTTTTATGTAACATTTCGTTTGGTGATTAAAAGATGAAGAATTTTTTTTTGTCTTATATTTGAAAAGGAAAAATTTTATTTCATTTCACAACAGTAATGAATTCATTTGGATTACAAAAATGAAGTGTTATTTAGTTGAACTTCTATAAGTAAATGAAAGTGAATCCAAAGTAAATACTGAATCGAAGCGTTATACGTGTCCGCAAATTATCCGTTTCATTGAAGTGCACGTCATCGTCATACGTCATCGTCATACGTCATCGTCATACGTCATCGTCATACGTCATCGTCATACGTCATCGTCATACGTCATCGTCATACGTCATCGTCATACGTCATCGTCATACGCCATCGTCATACGTCATCGTCATACGTCATCGTCATACGTCATCGTCATACGTCATCGTCATACGTCATCGTCATACGTCATCGTCATACGTCATCGTCATACGTCATCGTCATACGTCATCGTCATACGTCATCGTCATACGTCATCGTCATACGTCATCGTCATACGTCATCGTCATACGTCATCGTCATACGTCATCGTCATACGTCATCGTCATACGTCATCGTCATACGTCATCGTCATACGTCATCGTCATACGTCATCGACATACGTCATCGTCATACGTCATCGTCATACGTCATCGTCATACGTCATACGTCATCGCTGAGTTTGATTTTGATTTTCCAGCTTTTCTTTTTAAATTTTTCCTGAATTTTCTTTGCTATAAACCTCACGGAGCCCGAGACCTTTCCAACGAATGCAAAAGCGTGAAAATCTTTTCGTGCGTTCTGGAGTTATAGCGTCAGGAAGGAAAACCCGACTTATTTTTATATAATAAAAAAAAAAAGAAAAAAAGAATAAGAATAGATTTGACACATTTTTAAAATTGTTGTTGACAACACTACCGCAGACTTTAGGCGGGAAAGCGGAGACAACATGTCGTGCTCCAATTTTATTTTCGTTATACTATGTTGTAAACTCAGTTAAATTGTGTAATTTTATTGGAATCTTATTCAATTTAGTTCCGTGAATGTGCACAAGTGTAGTGAAAACAAAATTGAGTGTTAAACATGAACTTTCCGTCGTTCGCGCCGAAGATCCTTGAAGGTTATAGTAAAGTTGCCACCGCTTTACCATAGCCCCTGACTTGAACTATCTAATAGGCCCGATCGGGCTAATTTCATGCAAAATACTTGATACTGGCAAGATGTACAAGATGTACGACGCCAAAATTAAATTGAAGAAACTTGAAATATTCTAAAACTTGACCCTGGCTATTCCAAATTGGCCATATCGGTCTCAGACCGAAATAAATAAAAAAAAAAAAAAAAAAAAAAAAAAAAAAAAAACACTACCGCAGACGTCCAAGTGTCATAGTTTACTTTTTGTTTGCCATGCGTTTTCTGGCGTCATTATTATTGGATAAATTCAACATAAATAACAAAATACACTTTGTATACATAAATAAATAGAAGCCAAATAAGTTGGCAGATTCAATATATTGATTTCATTTTGTTTTCTGTAATTTTAGGAATAGTTATAAGGTTATCATCCAGTGATATTACAAAACGCTTCAGCTATTTCTTAGTATGTTCCAAGGAATCTTGAAAAGAATTGAAAAGTTAATTTAATTGAACTCTGTTTAAAACAGATATGCAAGCCATGACAATGAGAGGTCGAGGTTTGTTCAAAATTTACCAGAATGCGTTAGTTCGCAGACCATATTTAGTCCAGGCTGTTCAAACTGGGGCTTTGATGGCAGCTGGCGATATTATATCACAAACATTTATAGAAAATAGATCTATAAAAGTGTTGGACTACAAAAGGACATTGAAGTTTGCCTCAATAGGACTATTTATTGGGGTGAGTTTAATCATTGAGCCATTGTTAATATCATTACCATGGCTTTTTCCAAATTTTGCTAATGACAACCTAATTTATTTATATTTCCCAGGGTCCTGCTCTTCGCGTGTGGTATGGACTATTAAACAAACATATTGGATCCAAGGGAAAAACAGTAACCATAAAAAAAGTGATTGTAGATCAAGTCATATTTGCACCAGCATTTCTATGTTTATTAATAGTTATGATAGGAGGAATGCAAGGGAAATCATGGGATAATATTAAAAGGGATTTAAGTCACACCTATATTGATGTTCTCAAAACAAATTATTACATTTGGCCATGGGTTCAACTTATAAATTTTTATTATGTTCCATTACAGTATCAAGTATTATTAGTTCAGGCTGTAGCTTTATTCTGGAATACATATTTGTCATGGAAAACTAATTCAAAGAAGCTAATAGATCAATAATGTAATCTGTTATAGTTGCTGTCTATGTCTTTAATTAATTTATTGTCTAATAAAGCTGTGTTATTTATTAGTTATTCTTAATATAAAAATAGGCCATGTTACTAGGCATATTTAGGGAAACATTAAAACCTTGATGTTATTTTATATATCTTTTTGTTGTTAAATTGCTAGGTTTACCTATTATACATGAATGCGATGCAGTAAACTAAAGCCGATGTTACCTACACCATCAGTCCTGCAAGCTTCTATAGTCTACACTACACCTATAATACAGAAAGAGAAAAATATGTCTACACTATAAATTTTATTATGAAGTTATAGAAAAAATATAGTTATAATTAGCTGCTAGTTGCATTTTATTTGTTTGTAGCCTGATACCCGTTTACCTAACTCTTGTCCTATTGTAGGGCAAAAACCCTCCTCCTTCCTCCTGATGAAATAGCTAAGTAAGGCATATTTAATTATATGTTACTAGGAGAGAAACAAGCAACTGGCATGGTGAAACCCTGGAGAGTTTTGGTTAATACATCCCGACAGACAGATGGACTAAAATAATTAAGCCGGGGCGCGGCTATCACAGCGAGTAAGTTTTCAATGACTAGTGGCCAAGTAGCCGGTGGCCGTGAGGAGTACACGAGCAAGCTTCACGTTATTATTAGTAGTAAATAATAATGAATTATAAATTATTAGTTATCTATTATGTAGGAAAACATGTGTAGAAGATGTAGCTGCACAAACTAAACGTTTTCGCTTGCCCATCGATACTATATTCGATACTAAAAAAAAAAACAAATTGTGTCTGTCAGTGTCATTGTCAGCTGTCAATTCTTGTCGAGTAGTGCTGCCGGACTATCGATAGCTTTTATCGATAGTTGACCTTGGAAATAATAATATCGATATCTCATTTGGTAATCCCTAATATAGAAACTAATATCAAAATTACTATCGACTAGACATGAGCTTAACATGTCCTCTTGCGGATCGAACATGGAATCGTTCATTTCGCTCTCGGAACTCGTTTCAGCAAACATGTTCGCGGAACTATTAAGTTCAGCCAATCCAGACGTATGCAACGACAGCATTTTTTAGCAAATAGGTACTTGCAATTAAAACATGTCCATGTCCTGCCGGACATAGAGGGAATGCATACTGCGAAATGTCTCTCCTCTCTGGCGCTCTCGCGTCGCGGAACGATCACTCTCTCACTCGCACTCTCGCCTCGCATCGAGGCGCTGTCGGTGCGATTCGTAGTCGTTCCGCGGCGTTGATCGGTCCGTCGGATCGGCGCTCGGTCGTTCGCCGCCGTCGTCGTCACTCGCTTGTGTTGTTGTAATCGTTCCGCGGCGCTAATCGGTCCGTTCGTTCCAGACAGTTGTCGGTCGTTCGCTTAGCGTCGTCGGTGCGTCGGTCGCTCGCTTGCTTGCCGTCCGTCTCGTGCGGCACGGTCCGGACATGTTGACTGATTTCTATAGAGATCGCGGATTGGATTGTTATCGGTCCTACTCTGAACATGTTTCCAGGAACTATTACGGTCCGGAACGACGTGTCTCTACTATCGACTATGTTTGTAGTAGGTATCCGTCCAGTATCACGGGGCTATGGAGCCCCGGACCGTTACCCTGTCATCTGTGGATACATTATTGCGATAACGCAGATTCGCGTTGTCGCGACACGTCTGGCCAAAGAATTTATCCTATCGCGATGTTTTTGATTACGCGAAGTAGCGCGATGTGGCTGTGGCCAAGCACTTTGTCGTAGATCGAACACGAAGTTTTTATCGCGACAACGCAACACGAATCTTCGGGCGGGACTCAATGTAGCAATAGCAGTAGAAGGCGTGCGCCAAGCCGAAGCCAACACGTAGAGGCCCTTTTCAATAACAATTTTACTCCTATACTATCACGTCAAAGTAACCTATACCAAGCTACCTAGTGTCGATTATTAATAAAATAGTAATAAAATAACAATCGGTAATGACGAGACGTTTGCGCTATTTATGGTGGGCTGTGATTCCGACTACAAAGAGGACAAAACGATGTCGATAGCATCCAACAAAATTTTTGATAGTAGGTATTTATTGTTATAGAAATATTCAACAGTAAACGGAGCTATCGATTTTATTGGCTAGTATATCATAAATCTTGCTTAACTGTCGATAGTCGTCCATCGATAGGCAACACACTACACAGCACTAGTTAGTTTTTGAGGAAAGTGGTCGAGAGGTGTTTACGGTGAGCTTAAATTTAATTATATTTTTATCCCTTTTTTATGTAAGTACATAGCCTTTACATTATTTCCAAGGATTTAAACATTTAAGGTGTATGTCGTTAATATTTTCCCGCATTATTATTTTGATTGTACATTTTCTAGTGAAATGGTTCTGCCGGCTCTACCAAGGTCATGACCAAAATTCGCATAATATATTACGTCAATAAATCCGGACTAGAGCGATTTGATCAAATAATGACAGTAGATTTTTATTATCAGTGGGTAAAGAGTGCTGTTTGTATACCCAAACGCTTGCCCCTCCAACTAATTATAATGGTAGTCAAAAGTTCGTTTCGATTCCTAAGATTTATCAATTCGTGTTCTAATTTGGTAAAAGTTTTAATCCTATTATTTTCATTTTTTTTATTTTAGCTCAGTCCTAGACAAGGTTTAGCCAATCTCTAGGGCTGCCATATCTAAAACCTGTCTACCCGGACAATAAGTGTGAAAACCCCAGATTTTGTAACCCAGACGGATAGCAGCCCTTATAATCTTTATCAAATGCATCAAGATATTATTAAACATTATTTACAATCTGCTTAGATTCCGGCCACATCATTTAATGCTTATAGTCTCAAAACTACCCTCACTCCTATTAGACAGTCTGAGGAGCCAGAGGACACTATCCCCCATACTTTTAAACTTACCTAAGTACATAAACAAAGACCGGTTTAAACATTTTCAGAAAATCAAAATGGAGAACTTAGAACTGGTATCTTCAAACAAAATCTTTGGAGGGTTCCAAAAGGTCTACTCTCACCAGTCAACAGAGCTAAAATGCAAGATGAACTTCTCCGTGTATCTGCCCCCACAGGCTGAAGGTGGAGATACAAAGTTACCTGTAATCTACTATTTGTCTGGATTGACTTGCACTGAACAAAACTTTATCTCTAAATCTGGATTCCAAAAGTAAGTGGGTTACTGTCACTTTGCTTAAATGACCGACATTTCTGTCTGGTCACTCCTTGGTACTTACCCAGTGCTATCTCACTCTTGTGAAGCATTATTAAGGGGTATGTGTTATGTATGAAATGCTTCATGTGGTTGTACATTTTTATCTTTAGGTCACATGGTTATATAATTATTTTCAGATTACATATTGTATTGACCATAAAATTCAACATTAATAAGTAAATATTATATTTATCATCAAGATTTATGTCATGTTTATAAAGAATGATATTATTATCAATGTTTAAAATGTAACACTATCAATACCATAACAGATAAGAGAAAAGAACAAAATTAAAATGCCAATAAAATAATACTTGATGGATGACAAAAATTATAAAACTGTGTTATGTAATGCTTTAATTGTTTTTTTTTATCATCTTCATCTTTACTTTCAATTTCAGATATGCAGCGGAACATGGTATCATTGTAGTTGGACCAGACACATCCCCAAGAGGTGTTAAAATTCCTGGTGATGATGAATCATGGGACTTTGGTGTATCCGCTGGATTCTACTTGGATGCAGAGAATGATCCCTGGACTAAAAACTACAGGATGGGCAGTTATTTGAATAAGGAGCTTTATGACTTAGTACTTCAGGCTTTTGCTAATGTGGTTGATGGAGACAGAATCGGAATTATGGGACACAGGTAATGCATAATATTATCATCAATGCTTTGCAATGGCTTTCATGCACTCACTGACTGCCTCCAGTAGATCTTTTGGCGTAATATTTTTAGGATCTTTGTTAACTTGTAAGGTAACCAAAATAATTGATGTAACCAACTCCATTGTTAAAATTATAAGTAAATTATGTTTATTATTTTGTATATTATAACTTATTTGAACAGATAGACAGACAGACAGAGTTACTTTCGCTCTTGTAATGCTAGTAAGGATTATTATAGTAAGTATAGATTATTGCTCCAGTTCCACTTTTCTTCAATAATATTATATATGCGACAATGTAAATCACATGATTACTGCAAAAAAAAAAATTATACAAAAAAAAACCCCATGAGTTTCTTGTGTCTTCTTCTCAAGTCATGGAGGTCGCGATCCGAAGACATAGTAGAGTAGATTAAATAAAAAAAAAATGACATGAAAGTGATATCTTGCTAATATCCGAATGAATAAACATACTTTGATTTTTGATTTATTTTTTTTGTTTTTTGTTTTGTGGGAAATTCATATTTTGAAATTATAGAATTTAGCTACCTATTTACTTTAGTATATTTTCCAGTTGATGAGATTTTGAATTCTTATACTACTAAAAAAGTGTTTTTAAACATTGAACTAGGTAACTATTTTTTAAAATGGAAATGCTGTATGTTTATTTTATGCTTTTTTTCTAGTATGGGTGGTCATGGAGCGTTAGTATCAACTTTGAGAAACCCTGGATTATACAAGTCTGTTAGTGCATTCTCCCCGATATGCAACCCAAAAGCTTGCCCTTGGGGTGTGAAGGCATTCACTGGCTACTTGGGAGATGACAAGAGCAAATGGGCTCAGTGGGACGCTACTGAATTAGTTAAGAAATATAATGGACCACCGCTAACGTTGTTCATTGATCAGGTTTGTTAATACATATTTTATGATAGTGACTTGCTTGAGTGAATTCCCATACAGCTGAAAATTGACACAAATGTTGATAACATTGAGTTGCAAATGTTTGATCTTTAAACCTAAAATTCTATTTTCACTGGGACATAAATCATGTGCGAAACATAGGTGATAGATAAATTTATTTAGACAATACATCAGAAAGGAAACAGATAACATAAAATATACAACATAAACAAAAGCTTGAAAGTTGGACTAATAGACAAAGGATAGGACTAGATATAATAGATATGTGTTTATCAAAATAACTGTGGCTTATTCAATCAAAATATTTGTTAATTTCCAGGGAAGTGCAGACAAATTCTACATTGAGAAGCAATTGTTGCCTGAGAACTTAGTTCAAGCGTGTCGGTCTGTCGGAGTGCCAGTGATCCTCAACCTTCGTGAGGGCTATGATCGTGAGGGCTGTGATCACTCATACTACTACATCTCGACCTACATCGGCGAACACTTCGATTTCCACGCTAAAATACTAAAAGCATAGCAGTTAAAGAATGCAGAAATCAAAAGAAATGCTCAGAGTCAACTGTAATTCGCCGAATGGATGTGACCAAAATGCCCTTCACCCTGGGCAAATATAGCATATGCCGCATTTCTTTCTAAGGGTCAATTTATATTACTATCGCCGAAGCGAACCCTTAATCTAAAATTTTACAGCAAATGCAATCTTATCTCTATTAGATAAGGCACATATTATATCCTCGCGCGTCGCAAGCAAAAATGGCTTTGACTGGCGGCGTAAACTTTTGCCTAGACGAAATATTTACCTTAATGTGCTGGAAAAAAGGTTGAATTTATTTTAGATTTAGTTTCGCTTTGATGGTAATATGAGTTGACCCGAATTGGGCCCCAGCATTTTCAGTGTGTGTCAGGATGGCGTGAGACATGTCTGAATAGTCACAGGTTATGTACCAAATAACTGTACCTAAACTGTACTAAACTGTACCTATATGAAAAAAAACTGTACCTCAAGCAATTAGATATAAAATAAATTGTGATATGGACACGCCATTCTGACGCCAGCTTGACGGGCATAATCGTGTATCTCCCCAACGTGTGGGAACTATGCTCTGGAACATATATCAATAAACGGTACCTAAACTGTACCTCATAAAACTGCCAATAAAAAAATTGTATTCACACGCGATATCTGTCAAATCAACAAAGAATTTTTTACTGCTCATTTATTTGATTTAATCGCATGACGCATGTTTGCCGATCAATTTGCAGCAGGCGCTTGTTGTCTCGTAATAATTACATATAATATTATTAGAATATAACATTAAATTCACATATACCTACATAAGAAGGAAAACTATAACTTATTTTTAATTAATAGTAAGATATATAATTATTCATTAATATCAAATCAAACACATTTTTAGGGTTCCGTACCTCATTTGGAAAAAATGGAACTCTTATAAGATCACTCAGTTTTCTGTCTGTCTGTCTGTCACAGCCCTTTTTCTCAGAAACGGGTAGAGTAATAACCTTAGTATTTATGCAAACTGGAGTAAAAATAATCATACTTCCCTCACTATTACTTATTATTTTTTAATGCGTAGATTAGGCAGAAGTCATGATGAATAATTATGTATGAATAACTATGTATGTATCTCACTGTTAATTAAAAATAAGTTATAGTTTCCCTTCTTATGTAGGTATATGTGAATTTAATGTTATATTCTAATAATATTATATGTAATTATTACGAGACAACAAGCGCCTGCTGCAAATTGATCGGCAAACATGCGTCATGCGATTAAATCAAATAAATGAGCAGTAAAAAATTCTTTGTTGATTTGACAGATATCGCGTGTGAATACAATTTTTTTATTGGCAGTTTTATGAGGTACAGTTTAGGTACAGTTTATTGATATATGTTCCAGAGCATAGTTCCCACACGTTGGGGAGATACACGATTATGCCCGTCAAGCTGACGTCAGAATGGCGTGTCCATATCACAATTTATTTTATATCTAATTGCTTGAGGTACAGTTTTTTTTAATATAGGTACAGTTTAGTACAGTTTAGGTACAGTTATTTGGTGCATAACCTGTGACTATTCAGACATGTCTCACGCCATCCTGACACACACCATTTTCAATGCACATTTATTTTTATAATTAAATGGTATTTATTAAAATAAATTGTTTTACAAAAATCAATAAAAGTTTCTCTTTCTAAATATATAATTTACCTTTTTAACATTATACCTAACATTTCTTAGTAAATTTGTTTCAAAGTTTTCCTAGACTGACTCCCTACAGCTATCTCCCATCAGTTTTTCTGACATTATGATAATACTGTAGGAACTTGTCTCTGTTGCCCCATATGTGAGTACTGCCCCAGTAACACCAACCACTGTAACAAATACAACATGTGTTTCACGTTAGCTGCAGATAACATTAGAATAAAATAATAAATATATTTTGTGAACATCGCACAGCGCCATCTAGCCAAATGGTAAACTCGATGGTTGGTGACTATATACTGGAATAAAAATATTTATTTTTCTTTTGTACATACATAATCTATCTTCTCTATTATTATAAAGCAGAAGAATTTGTTTGTTTGTTTGAACGCGCTAATCTCAGGAACCGCTGCCTGGTCCGATTTGAAAAATTCTTTCAGTGTTGGATAGTCCATTTATTGAGGAAGGCTGTAGGGTACTTTAGATCCCGATATTCCCACGGAATCGCGACTTACGCGGGTGAAACCTCGGGGCGCTGCTAGTACAGATATAAAGAGAGATGTCCTGAACAGATACAGCTTAAAACAGCACCATAATCCGTGGGGTAGTTTAAAAGATTTAGAAGCATACATAGGGCAGACAGACAGACAGCGGGAAGCGACTTTGTTTCATAATATGTATGTAGTGATACAACACCTAGTAACAAACATTTAATTTTATAGGCTACATAAATACTTATTCCAAATAGAAGCCACATCCGCCCGTCATTAAATGAACCTCATGATCATGCATGAACCAAAGTTACATGTTTATTCTGCGCTGTTCATTCCATTTAGACGACCCCTGTGGTGCGTTGGGTCAACAACAACCAGCTGCGACGCAGAAGGTCCGTGGGTTCCATTTAATTAGACTAAACTGACAGAAGAAAATTTCGTATAATATAGGTACTTACATTCCAAATAGAGCTCCACCAAGATGAGCTGCATGATCAAAGAATCTCCATCCAAGTACAATGCCAGCTAAATCTATACTCATTATTACTTTTATAGCCTGAAATCATTAAAAAAAACATTTAAAATAACAGTTCCTTAATAGATAACAAAAAAAAATACATATGTATTAAAGTACTTAAAACGGCCCAAGTGCGAGTCAGACTCGCGGATTAAGGCAAAAATCTTGATTTTTGTCTTAAGTTTTGTCACCATTATGACAAAAATCAAGTTTGTTGTATGGGGGCCTCAATTACAAATTTATTTATCTCTGTTTTTAGTATTTGTTGTTATAGCGGCATGAAAAATAAATCAATTTAAATACATATCAGTCATGAGTCATGCATGAGATACATCCTAGCGACAGACGGACAGCGGAATCTTAGTAAAGCGGGGCCGTTTTTAGTCTTTGGGTATAGAACCCTAAAATTTATAACAGGTTAGTGTGAAAACGCGTATTAATGCAGCTTCACACGTATAACACTAGAGCAGTGTTAGTGTAGTAGTAGATACTTCGACTTTCAATCTGAAGGTCGTGGGTTCGAGGCCATAAGCCTTACAGTGAAGGAAAACATGGCAGTGAAACCCTCTACTTCGTTGTTTAGTTTAAAAAAATGATACTTACAGATCCGGCAGCAAATGTGTACATTGGAAGGAAAATGATGCTCAACTTAGTATCAGGATATTGCATACAAACATAAGACAGAATAGCCATTATCGCACCTGACTGGAACAAAAAGAAAATAAATTAGAAAATAATTATCGACCGAACGAGCGAAGCGAGTGAGGTTTACGAGTTGAGATGGGCGGGCGCTTGTATGTTTGTTCGACGATAACTTGAGTACCGTTGCTCCGATCGTCACGATTTTTGGTGTGTGGATATTAAGGGTGGATAAAATGTTCAAGTTCGAAGATGAGCAGGATCGGTCGGGTAGTAATGGAGATAGGGGGTGAAAGGGAGGGATGAAAACTATAAGTGTATAAGTGAGTGGGGTGTCAAATGAAAGAGCGTAACGTCGGTGAAAATAATATGGTACCATGGAACTGATCTGATGATGGAGCTGGAAGGTATCCACAGGAACTTTACTTTTTAAGAAAAATAGTGATGTTGAGTTTGGTCTCGTTGAAATCATCACAAGTATACATCTAATCAATAATCTACTGAACGGAATTAGTAGGGGCATAGGGGGTGAAAAGAAAGGATGAAAATTGTAAAGCAACCAAATATACCCGAGTAGGGTATCAAATAGGGCATGAATCCCGGGATATCGTAATCCCGGGATCTCGGACGCAAAAGTTCGATATTATAATCCCGGGATTGAGTGATCCGATATCGAGATTTGAGGAATTTACTATTTGGGTATAAATTAAGGTTTTTAGCTATATTTTTCCTCATGGAATGATTGAATGGAACTATTAAAATTAAACCCAAATTAGTCTACCCTTGAGGAAGAGATCTGTAAAGATTTAGAAGCGTAGGGTATTGGTAAAATGTTTAAAACAATAAAAGTAACGTGATTCTTTGCAATTTTCAAGACAAGTATTTTTTTATACAAGCTCGCATGCAAAAATTTTCTGCTAAAATCATTTTAGTGGTGCGCCTAGAATTTGGCGCGAAAGTTTAGACACTTTCGAGTTTAGGCCATTTGTCCGCCATATTTCCAAAATGATGGGGTGGACGGCCCTCGGGGTAACTTATTTACGTAATGAAACCACTAGTGTCTTAAATATATTATATATTTTATATTTAACACATCTTTATTCGCTTTTTTAACGATATCTAAAATCCCAGTATCAATCCCGGGATCCCGGGATTGAGCTCTTAATATCGATATCGCCCCGGGATTGAAAACCTTCCGATATTGCATGCCCTAGTATCAAATGAAAGTGCGTTACGTCAGTGAAAATAATATGGAACTGATCTGATGATGGAGCTGGAAGGTATCCACAGGAACTTGACTTTTTAAGAAAGATAGTAATGTTGAGTTTGGTCTCGTTGAAATCATCACAAGTATACATCTAATCAATACCCTACTAAACGGGATTAGTAGGGGCATAGGAGGTGAAAAGAAGGGATGAAAATTATAAAGCAAACAAATATACCCGAGTGGGGTATCAAATGAAAGTGCGTAACGCCGGTGACAATAATATGGTCCTATGGAACTGATCTGATGATGGAGCTGGAATGTATCCACAGGAACTTGATTTTGTAACCAAATCTTGGTTACAAAATCAAGTCATGTCAAGTTTAGTCTTGTTAAACTTATCATAAGTATCATATTATGCTTAGGTACCTAATTAATAATCTACTGCAAAGATGAGCGGGATTAGTAAGGGCATAGGGGGTGAAAGGGTGGGATAAAAATTATAAAGCAAACAAATATACCAGAGTGGGGTAACAAATGAAAGAGCGTCACATCGGTGACAATTTTATGGTACCATGGAACTATCAGACACATGTGTTGCTTAACCTGTTTGGTCAATCACCTATCACTTACCTACCTATCAGACACGCAGTACGGTGATAGGAACTCTTTGTTGATTGAAACTTTTTAAAACTATCCACATTCCAAATTCAAATTCTATTATCGCCATGCTAGCAGGGAGGAAAAACGATATGAAAATCCCCGTTAGGAACATCAGCAGCAAAGCGCTAGTTCTTGCCCTGTTTGCAGGGATTAGACTAGCTCTTTTCGAATAGATGGGATGAAAACATGTTAATGGCCGAATACAGAAACGCAACTAAAAATTTGAGTTTTACTCAAACAACTAAGCACCTCTCAAATTCAAAAATTCCCATTCTATTTTTTAATTTAGAAGCTGTTCAATTTCAGTTTTTCGTTTCGTTTCGCAATGTCATCGAAATCACTATTTGGCTTTATAGGTCCTAAAACTACCTTCTACCCGTTTAGCTGGCAGATTATAATATTATTTTTTAGACAGGCAGACTTCGTGTTCTAAAAGCTTTAGTTAGATACTCACAGCTCCCAAACTGAGACCAGGTTTGTTGGCGACAATTTTGTACAAGAAGCTAGCAAAACTGCTGATCACACCAGAACTCAAGTACAATGCCGTGAACTGCTCTTTACCCAGTGATTGCACTGCCGCTGTCAATAGAAAACATTCAAACTAAGTTTTGGAAAATTTAAAAGTTTTTAAAAGTCTACACGCGACTGGGGGCGCCACTGCCTGACATCAGGCACAGTTTACCTCACAGTTGGTGCGCCTAGTTGGCAGACAGTGATTAGTTTCGATTTTGACCACGCACAGACTTATCTGGGATCCACTTTACTTTGATATGTGTATTGTTTTTTATATGCATTTGGAAGTTACTGCACTATGCATTTACTAGGCAACATTTTTTTTTCGTTACAACTACTAATCCTTTGCAGGTGTAGAGGATCTAAATTGTTAAATAAAATATCTGTACCTGGCATAAAACTGTAGAGCACATACATATTAGCCATCAAATGCAGAGGTGAATGATGGCTAAATGTAGAAAGCAGCATAGGAAGACAGACTGCACCTAAAATTATATGAAACATTAAATTAACATTGTTGGAAATCTGTTTTGGTATACTGGAACTTAGCTGTAACATTGAGGGGAAGTAAGCCCCCTCATGTGCATTCTATTTGAAGATACATTGTTTGTTTATTTGTATTTAATTCATAAAACGTTACACAAACAACAAAAAACATAGTCAATCAAAAAAACCACCCTGGTCATACCTGGCGCAAAAAAACCAAGGATGCTGACAGCATTACCCCTGTGTATGGCAATAGCACCTCCCTTGCACCAAATACGATCCAGAGCGGTAGTCAAGCCTCTAAGACGGCAGCCCAAGTCCCTAATTATAATAATTATGTAATGTGTTTATTTGTAATTTTTTCAATCTAATTATGTAGGTACTTATGATTCACTTAGGTTTCTTTTTTTACTAAGTATTTATTACATAGGTAGTTTAATTAAGGTTATAATAGGTTTTATTTATTTGAATTACTGTTTTTTTTTTATTATCAGAATACTGTACCTATATGATATTTTATTATCTTTGTTTAATTTCATTCTAGATTTTCAAATATCTTTTCTTTTGTACTGACAACTGAACAAGTAGTTACAATCTTTGTTGTGTAGTCACATTCTCTATTATTTAAATCCTTTCAACAGTCCCATTAAGCATCACTGTGGGTGCAAATTAGACAACTAACTAGTCTACTCTAACTGGAGTAAACTAGTTGAAATTTTAAGAAACAGAATGGCACTCACCGCCGGTTGGATTTGAGCAAAAATATTTGACCATAAAAGGTTGCAGAGCTCTAACACGCCAGGCACCAAACACAAGAACGTTGGCCGCCAATATTGGATAGAATACTTTCTCATTGTTGTTTAAAGAATTCCACCATTTCAACACGGGACCTGCTTCATTTCTCTGAAAGAATAAAATTAATAGGCATCTGGTGTTTATTAGTTAGTTAGTTTCGCTGAGCCTTTTTCCGCACTTAGCCTCACAATTGGGCCATTGTACGTGATTTCTTAGAGAGCTTAAGACGCCACGGGAGCCTACCCCGTATTGGTGAATATCCCATGCCTTTGGACCGTGGTTTATCCTAGGACATGTCGGTTTCCTCACAATGTTTTCCTTCACCGTAAGAGCGATGTTAATAGCGCACTTAAATTTTTCTTACAGAAAAAGACATTGGTACGCGGTCGGCCTGGATTCGAAACCACGACCTTCGGAATGAAAATCGCGGTATCTACCACTAGACCAACACCGCTCCGTGTCCTCCTCTGGTGTTTATTGTGGAAGGTTATAATTATAACATATATAAATTATGCACATCTGCAGATTTTCTTTTTTATATGAGATAGGCTTGCGTATGACTTCTCATGACCTGATTGGCAGCAACAATGTGGTGGAGAATGTAGCATGCTTGCCTAGAAGGAACCAATTCACTCTAGATTTCGAGTTTGTATTTAAGGGGGAAAGCAATGTAGGTGGGGTTGCCTATCAGTCGGATGAGCCTGCATTATCTAGTTTAACCCTGGAGACTGAAGATCAAAGATTTCACTGCCAGGCCAGTTGTTTTGACAAATCTACTTACTGTTGGTTTTTTTTGTTGAGCATTGAGCCATGTGCCAGGCCTTCTGAACAGTGAATATGCATGTGTCCTTAAAGTTTCATATTCCCAGATAACACAGCCAGCTAAACTTGCCACTGAAATCTAGAAACCGAATAGAAAGAATTAAAATAAATGTTATTACATTATGAAAAGTGGGTAGAAAAGAGCAGTATGAATCATGCAACTAACGACGATAGTCTTAGAATTTATTTATGATGAATGGATTTGTACTTACTCCGATTGTAAAGAAGAATGGTTTCACTAATCGTCTAGCATGAAGAGGCTCGCAACTTAAGTGGACATGTTCAAAAGGATCAGGTTGTTTTGATCGTGCTGCACCACGTCTTGTGTTATGCAAAGATGAACGAATCTGAACACGGACATTGCCCACGGATCCTCGGACTTGTTGCAAGAGCTGAGACTTGCTGCAAAGTAAAGTTATTTAATTCTTTTACACAAGTCTGACGTAAATAACCTAAGTATTACACTTCAAACAACATCGTACCAGCAATAAGTCCACTCCGTAGCAGACCAGAAATTTCTACAGAACATGTTGTTTTGGATATAATAATATACTTTGTTACATTATTTATTTACAAAATAATTAATGAGCGTCTACCAGAATTGAGATTTTTTTCCAAGATTTAAAAAAACTTTGTTGAAATTGATTTGACATTTATACGAGACGGGTACTGTAGCTTTCCTGTCAAGACAAGGATATGTCATTTTTGATGTTGACGTATTTTTATTGTAATTCATGACCATTTGGGAATGAGCCAATGTCTAGTTATTGATCTATTCTAAGAAGATCCAAAAGCAGCAAGATAATTATTTTTAAGCCAGGTACTAAATAGTACATTTTAGCAACGCATTCGGTGTGGTACACCCGCCATCTTGACTCTCACAAGAAAACTCCATGTTTGGGACTTACCAAACATTGGGAGTGATTTTCATTTTCACTCTTAAATTATAACAAAAGTTAAGTTTTTTATTTTTATCTGCGAAATGACCTGTGACGTTGTGACGCCGGCCGTGGTCGCGAGCAGACACATGATCACGATCGGTGTAACCCGTAACATTACGCAATTACGTACGCAATCTAGAATCGCCGTTTGCCGTAATTCTACTAAATAAAATATTTGACATTTACGATATTTGCTATGGAGAATACCGTTTTCCATAGATCATTTTGAGTCAATAAAGTTTGATTGCAATTCAGTTGCAAATTATAGTTTACGTATTGAGAGTATTGTTTGCGATTGTAATGATATCGATATGAAATTGTAGACAATTCAGGAATAACTCTCCACGGTGCGACAGATTTCTGCATGCCATATAGTATACGGCCCATAATCGTTTCCAGGAAATACGATAATATTCCATCGAAACGATTATGGGCCCTATGGTATGCAAGCAGCCATGTTTGCCGGGGGAATGCCGATCTATTGTTCGTCTGAGATATCGATGGCGCACTTTCGTTTGTTGCAAATTAGGTACTTACCTATAAAGACTGATATATATAAACACCGGCCAAGTGCGAGTTGGACCCGCGCACGAAGGGTTCCGTACCACTATCACAATTGGGTACGAAACCCTAAAATAAACACTGTACCAACCAATCCGTGAACGCAACGTAAACGTTAAAATTTATTTTACTACCTACTATCACTCGCATCACTAGATGGCGTTAGTAGTCAAATACATCGCGGTATCGTTGCGTTTTTCTGTCCTTGATTCACGTTTTTTTTATGGGATCCCCTCTTAAATATTTGATTTATATTGTTTTTATATTGTTTTTATTTGTTGTTGTAGCAGCTACAGAAATACATTTTCTGTAAAAAATTCAACTGCCTAGCTATTACGGTTCATGAGATACAGCCTGGTGACAGACAGACAGACAGCGAAGCCTCAGTAATAGGGTCCCTTTATTACCCTTTAGGTACGGAACCCTAAAAATAAGCCATTGTGTTACATAGCTGGTTGGTAAGAAAGATGTTTGGAATTAGGCAGGTGAGTATCCATCATAGAATCCCATACGCATCTAACTAACACGCAGTTAGGTATCTAAAAACTACTACCTACCTAGGTAGTTACGTAAAAACGTAACTTAAGTAGGTAGTTATATGTTATTTATTATATTTAAAAAGTATGTTTAAGTTGTACCTAAATCAAAGGATTTTTACATGCAAACGATTTCATTGTTATTTGCAATTTTATTAGAGGGTTGCTGATGAGGGGTGACTTGAACTGGCCTTGAGAGCGCATGCTCCATTCAGTTAGAGGCCGGTGTGACCCCGACAGCTTCAGTGTACGAAGACGTTACCCTAAAGCAAACGTTTCGTGCATTTCATCACCGCTACTTAGGACTAAATATAACAATCCTACATTTAATCCAAGTGAGTATATTTTAATGCCAAAGCAACTTGAGTGTGAATTTTAACGTGTCAGTTAATTTTCCATGGTATTTCTTCCATTATCTCGCACGTGTTCTAATTAGGCGCGATCTATTAAAAATTTAATCATGCGACAATTTCATCAGTGACGTGCCGTATTACCGGATTTTATTTTGCAATAGTAAGCTTAGAGTTATTAGATTTTGGATGTTAAACGCAGAACAATGTTTTCCCTATAACAATGAAATTGTGAAAAGGAGGTAAACGTAGAGACGTGATAAATTATTTTACCGGGAAAGTCTCCCAAATGGCGGCGAATCAATAATGTAACCATGTGGACTTTACCTGTCTTCAATAATTCACAAAATTTCCTGTATAAAAGTTATAACGAAATAATTAGAATGCTTACATAACAGATCGTTTTCTTCTGTTTCTAGTTCAAATATTTCTAATGTTTCAGGAATAATGAAGCCGAAGCTAACGAGACATCGTTGCCTTCTCGAAACATCATTAAAAGATCCACTTTTGTGACGCACAAACACATAGGCACGATAATATTCACTTTATTTCATACGTTCTCAATTATAACATTCGATTTTTATGAATTAATATTGCTCCCCTATACCTACTTCTTTGATACTAAGAAAATATATCGTAACTGATATTTATTTTTGTACGAGTCTATCGAATGATGTACTTTTACTAATTAGTTCGAAATAGTTAAAATAAGTGTTGATAATTACAAAAAATATATATTACTGAAGCGAAGCTTGTTGAATTGAAATTACATTCTGGAACGGTGCTAAATTTGAAGAAGAAATGATTTCGTTAAGTTGATGAAATATAAATTCTGTGATGGAACCTTACGCCGACGAATTATTATGGCTAGTCATATGCGGATTCGTTGTTGCCTTTATATTGGCATTTGGAATAGGGGCGAACGATGTCGCCAACTCATTCGGGACCAGCGTGGGATCCAAGGTGTTGACTCTGACGCAAGCCTGCATACTCGCTACAATCTTCGAGATCGCCGGGGCTGTGCTTATTGGTGAGTCATTAAGAAATCGATAGACGCATGACGACTTATTTAGGTAGTTTTAGATTACTTAAATAATAATTAGGTAGGTAGGTAGGTACCTATCAATATTTTAACTTCTGGTTTTCAGGGTACAAAGTTTCGGATACGATGCGTAAAGGTATTCTTGACGTTTCTCAATACGCTGATGGTGGCGAAAAGTTACTGGCGGCAGGATGCCTAGCGGCACTAGTAGCGAGTGCGGCGTGGCTAATCGTGGCCACGGCGTTGCGGCTCCCAGTATCTGGCACGCACTCAGTGGTTGGCGCCACAGTCGGGTTCACTCTCACGGCTAAAGGACCAGTTGGAGTTAGGTGGTCAACACTTGGAGCTATTGGTAAGTTCAACGCTAATAACATACTATTTACCTTCCATGGTTACCTACTAACCATTAATGAAGTCCTGAATGTCCGATTTAGGACTTAATTAGGTACCATGGCTTTACCTTGCACACTTGCTCGGTGGAGTATCTTTTCTTTGGTTCCTTGCCATAATAAAATTCAAAGGCGACATAAAAAAATGTAGTACCACACCATAAAACTAGAGAATTAATCGTGTTCAACGACTATCTATTCCAGTGTTGTCATGGTTTATATCGCCAGCGATGAGTGGCACCGTATCAGCAATACTGTTCTGGTTAGTGCGGCGGTTTATTCTACGCGCAAAGGAGCCGCTTAATTCTGGTCTACGAGCTTTGCCGTTCTTCTACGGGGCTACAGTCGCTGTCAATGTTCTGAGCGTCGTCCATGATGGGCCTAAACGTAAGCAGAATTCAATTTAAATTTCTTCAATTACATACTTTTTTCTTCAGCTGATTTATTTATGGCCTTTGATCTCCAGTTCTAGCGATGGACAAGATTCCCCTATGGGCCGCTTTAGCAGGATCCGTGGCTCTCGGCACAGTGGTAGCGGGATTAGTGCGAGCTATTCTCGTTCCTCATTACCGAAAACGCCTTGTTGCACCACCAGTCAACTTCTCACTCGGATTATCAAATGGTAAATGACAATTCTATGAATTGATTGCAATTCAAAGTATCTATCAATATGTTTAACCAAATTTATATTTTTGTTTTCAGAAACAACTCCGGCCAATACTCCGACCCATTCGAATAAAAGTATTCCACAACGTCCAACATCTCTTCTCTCCGAAGACGGTAAAGTGTTAGAAGCAATCGAAGAATGCGCTGAAATGGTCACCCTCAGTGAAGCAGATCGAAGTTCAGTCGGACTCATGAACGCGAGGAATCGAGCACTGCTCGCTACTATGGATGATTGTAGCATTCTGTCAAGAAGTTTAAGTCCACCTAACAAATCGAGATTGCTGCTTTTCGATGCGGATCCTCAAATAAATACACTGAAGTATATCGACGAGACATTAAGCTGTTGCAAAAGTTTAGATTCAGCCCAATTGGCGGGAATGGGAGAAAGTTACGATTCGAAAAATGGATTCCTCGGAGGATCTTGCGACACGATAGCTAAAGGAGAATTTGATAGATTGGCAGCAACGAGAGCGTTACCAGCTGTAGATTTTGATTTGCCACCACCATCGTCAATTGAAAAGGTAATCAATGGTGATTACTAATCATGTAAAAATATAAAAGAATTACCAGGAATGGTTTATTATTTGAGGTACCTACCTACTCATACCGTTCCTGGTTGTTTCTGCATAGGTTGGTCATTGCCATTCAGTGTGGTCGGTCATGCTGTTATGCAATACCAATAAGTTATTGAACGATGCTGTTTACAATTTTCAGAACTTGGAAACTACACCGTGGAGCACAGAGCGAGACTCCAGCACTCGCCTGGTGGGAATGACACCGAACTCAAGCGCGGCGCCTTTACTCCGAGGACCTTCACCGCCCCCACCGCCTCCTGAACAACCAACTGCTCCAGCGGAGGCAATCCAATTGTTTTCATTCCTACAAGTGCTAACAGCAACATTTGGAGCTTTCGCTCATGGAGGAAATGATGTCAGGTATTAATTAATTTTTTTATACATCAGCCGTAGCCTTTAAGGATCATGGTCCTGAGTGACGCTAAGAAGATGGCACTGGAACAAATCCCGTCATCGTTATTAGTTACACGTGGCCTACATATCGAATGATGGACGAGCACTTTGTGATATGGTAGGTGGTGATAACCGTAGCTTACCAAGTGATTGTTCTTTAAAAAAAAACTTGTTGTTGCATTTCAGCAACGCGATTGGTCCACTGGTAGCATTATGGCTGCTGTATTCTGAGGGTGGTGCGCACGCGCGGGCCGAGACTCCGCTCGCGATCCTCGTGTTCGGCGGAGTGGGCATCTCACTCGGCCTGTGGTTATGGGGACGGCGGGTTATAAAGACTGTGGGTGAAGACCTTACTAGCATCACTCCTGATACGTAAGTATCTAGGCAAATTATTTATAGGTACATTTTACAGTCGATCATAATATTGCAAAACAAGTTTCGAGTTTCCTTATGGAAATTGATAGATACTAGATACGTAGTAGGTAGCAGTGCTTTGAGGATGCATTATGATAAGACAGTAAAGCAGTCAACGGTTGTAGCCCGAGGGACATGTGCGTGCAGGCAACGGGCGGCTCCGACAACATCATCCCCCATCAAAGACAATAGAATTAATTAACTGCTAACTGCTAATACCGCATTTTTTTCTACAAAACACAGCTCAACCATTGAGGGCAGGGGGTGAGATAATAATGAAACCTTATGATATGAAATAATTACTATTTCACGCTCTATATCTACATTTAGGTCGCATCGGCCAATCACAACGTTTAGTTCCCTTGAGTTACTATACTACTAAAACGCCGCCCGTACAGTTTTCGTGCGGGAGGTATTACTTATGAGCAGTCAATTTGTCTTTCCCCATACGCATACTAACATACAGCAGTATTCACAAAAGAAATGCTCTTGTGAATGGTAGGTAATCAACGTCAGCGAACAGCGAGACCAAAGCTGAGTCACGCAAAGGGTACGGCTGTGAGACTAAGCATTTGTTTAACTGAACTCTATGTTACCACGTCAACGTGTGTGTGTGTAGAGGGTTCACGATCGAGCTGGGCGCGGCGCTGACGGTGCTGGTGGCGAGCAAGGCCGGGCTGCCGGTCTCCACGACGCACTGCAAGGTCGGCTCCGTCGTCTGCGTCGGACACTTCTCCGACAAACCTGTCGACTGGACCCTGTTCAGGTTATTCTATTCACATTACTCTTATATCTTTATATTAGCTGCGTCCGGTGGGATTTTTCAAAATCCCTGCCTTAGTGGATGTTTACACACCACAAAAACTCACTCCAAATTTCATGTCTCTAGCGACCAGCGGTTTGGGCTCTGCGTTGATATAGGCTTTGAATTTTATATGTATAGACGATACTGTCCACAGTCACGAGAAACGTCAATTTGATACCTACGAGTATATATCATCGCGATATTTTTTGCAAAAATTGTTGCAATAGTTTTAACGCGAGCCCTAACGTTTAACGACCATCATCGCGATAATTAACAGCATTTCCCGGCAGTGTGGCCAAGACATTGTTCATTAGCTACCTTCTTTTTCTTTGCGTGTCTGCGTACAGCCAATTATATCGTATGTGCTCAAAATTATGCCACAACGATGTCCTCGTCATGAGGCTCGGTACAGGAGGGTTACTGCGGTTCGTTTCGATACGACATCGATACTGTCATACGATGATTCTACTGTCACATTCTGATAGTAGGGTGACAGTAGAACCTTCGTTATGATAGTATCGTTGTCGTATCGAAACGAACCGAAGTAACCCTCCAGGTGTTTGGGCACAGTGGGTTGGGTCCATGTACTTACCTATCATGCACCATGCATTATCTCCTTATCTTATAATTTAGGTATACTATTATAACCGCGAGAATACCGGGATAAAATTAAGTAGCCAATGTGGTAATCCAGGTCTCTCTATCTAGTCTTGTCTTGACGCAGAAATCGCACTAGCTCTTCAAAATGTACCTACCTATCAATATCTTTTACAAGGAATACAGGGTGGTTAATTTCAGCCAGCAAGGGCTGGGTCTAGAACGGATTTGTTCGCGAAAAACTTTAATGAGAGAAAAAAATCGGTTACTTAGGTTCTTGCCGTTTTTATATTGGTATGTTTTTTGTGTTACAGGAACATAATATTCGCATGGGTGGTGACGGTTCCGGCGGTGGCTTCGATGGCGGCACTTACAATGTTGGGGCTCGAAGCTTTTGTAGTTTAAAATCAATTATATCCCTATTACTCCGTACAAAACTATATTAATAATATGGTAGCGTTTTGATGGCAATTTTACGGTTAAGTTTTGATTTACAAAACTTTAATTAGATATTTACGTTCGCGTTTTTTATCTCAAACAATGTTACATTAGAAAGTACCAAGAGTTTTCCTCAGTTTTCGCGATATCAACTCGTAATAAAACTATTTTAACATTTCTAAGAATATCTTGTAGGAAAAACAAGATGTTTCGGCTGTTATAATTCGCCTGTGAATTATAGACCTTGAAGTGTCACAAATAAATGCAATTACAAAGAAATCCGTTATAATAGTGTTATTATAATAGGTGTTAGTCCAATATATTTATTTTTTAAAATTCGTGCTTATTTATAAAAGACGAGCAGCGCCCCACAGTTTCACCCACTTAAGTCCCTATCTCGTGGAATTATCAGGATTAACAGTACTGTACATACTACATATACTAGTTTCATCGCAACTGGTTCAATGGTTTTTGTGTGTAGGAGCAACAAACACACACTCACAAACTGAACTAGATGTCTTCACATTTAAAATTTAATCGCGATGATGTTGTGTTTCATAGTCCCAAAGGGTCTTTGAAAATCAAACCAAATCAAGAAATACCTATAGTACCTAACCTACTATCTACATTTTTTGGTGCTCTTCGGTTTTCGATTCGAAGAGTTGTAGGGACTTATTGTTAGAAAGAAGACTAGCTGCCGTCTGTGGCTTCACCCGCAGAAATAGTTTGAACATAAAAAAAAGTTTATTGCAATCAATTCAGTTTTTTTTAGTTAGAGGAGAATCAACTCTACCTAAGTACTTATATGTATACATAAATTATTCAAGTCAGGACCAAGATGTTAATTCTGTACTACTTTTCTCAGTAGGTTACCTAATTGTATTAAATTTTAAAAAATGTCTTCTAAGAACGTTTTGTCGTACCTACCTACCTAACTGCTACCACAGCTGCTACGGTGCCGCGGTGCTAGGGCCGGCCCTACCGAGATACATAAATAAACCATTCACATGTACTATATTCACATTTATAATATCAGTTGAATTAGAGGCTTAATGTTTTAAAAAAAGTGAGCTTATTGTGATAGATAAACACCAGGGAAATGTACAAGTTAATGTTCTATTTCTATTTTTATTATAGAACCGACTTATAAATGAACGGAGATCAAGGACAGATATGGTTTCTTTCTTTCTTTTTTATTAAAAATACGAGTATGAGGAGTAGGTTACGTAGGTACTGAATACTACTGAATGTCTATTGATTCTGAATTATCAGAATTGTTGTACTTACTTACAGTCTGGTAACAAATGTGCATATCCAACGTAGCCCATATCATACATAGTCCTCAAATATCGAATATTGACGGAACTTATAAAAACCAACTTATTCAAACATAATTAGTCGAAGACGAGAATTTTTTAAACTTGTCTTGCTTGAGTTGACATTTAAAGTCAAGAAAGACTAAGGTAGGTACGTTAACTAAATAAAATAGCAATTTATGCCCTGACCCCACGGTGGATATGCATTTTTGTTTGTCGAATATCTGTTCATATTCGAGTCAAGTATAGTCTGGTAATTAAGTTTCGGTTTATTTATAGAAGCTAATAGGTGTCACTTTTCCTCGTTGTGGAAATTTATTATTCCCAAATTGTGCGCTACGGTTTCATCTGCATAAAAATAGATTATTTGGCAACAATCTATTCACTCACCAAGTATTGTACACTCAGCAAATTGCTGTCAAAGACGGTGGGTAGAGGAACAAACAAAGCACTTATTCCCAAATGTTCCCATCTAGCATCCATCCCACTAGAAAGGAAAAATCTCATTCGTAACAGTGTGGAAGAATGAAGCTAAGTTGGGCGGAGCGGAGCGGACCGTGAATTGGCCAATCACACTGTTTCCACTGATGCGGAGTGGAGATTCCGAGCCCTTAGCGATTGGCTAATTTACGTTTCGCTCCGCCCAGCTCCGCTTCAGTAGAAACACATTCTTTATATTCCTGTTTCTACCTCTCCTATAGCGACTAATAAAGATTTACGTACCTTTTAAAATGTTAGTTACGAATAAGGATAGGGATATCCCTTCAAAAGTAGGTTCTTTAAACACTTTTTATACCAAACTCAAGTAGGTGATGCCTACGTATTCACGTAATCTAGAAGTGCAAATTCCTGTACAAGTTTAAATGTATTTAATCAGTAGGAGTGTTTGTTAGGGTCTAGGGATCTCGATCGGAAATGTGACATCACCCTAAATCCTAAATCTAAAAAATATATACCTAATTGAAGTCAATTTGAGTCGAAGAATACACCTACCTCTGAGTTACTAATTATAAACTCGACAACTTCTAAAGAATTCTCGTATGTCATCTACTAAATAAAATCGTGAGAGTTATTTCTACATAAAACATACCTACTAGGTATTATAGTTAAAAACCTAGGTACTAAATCCTGTTGAAATACCTAATCGAATGCTCAAAGCATTAAATTGACGAGGGGACTAGATTGATTATTATTTTTAAGCCAAAGTGATATGACCTTAGCATTGGTTTTTATGTTTATAAAGTCCGAGACGCCAGTTCATGGTCGTATTACCACATGTTGGGCCACAAGAACTTGTTCTAATTGTTATAAATGTGTGATAGACAAGATGAGTGTCAATCTTTTCAACTATCTACCTTTTAGGTGATATTATTGTTGAATAAACATAGTTAAAAAAATGTCTTGCTTTTTATTATACGACAATCGACAACCCTAATCTAAGAGCGAAACTTTAAAGTCATACATTAGATAAGTACAAGAAAGAAGTATGTACATATAACATAATAAATATTATAATAACAATAACACAGTAGGTAAATATATAGGTCGAACTTCAGTAGCAGTGAACGATAGAACAAATACCAAGTACCTAATTGTTTATATTATCATGCCTATCGGATTTCTTCCTTGCAATCATACATCATCAATTTATTATAACATAACATAACAATCAAATTCATATTGCTTTTTATGTGTAGGTATGTACAGAGTTGGTGTGATTACAGAACCTACTGCAAGCTAGCTGTAATACAGCTGTGGTATTTTGATATTACTAGCAGCGCCCCCCGGTTTCACTCGCGTAAGTCCCGATCCCTCGGGAACAACGGGATAAAATCAAATAAGAATATACCGTATCCGTATCTTACCTTTTTAGGGTTCCGTACCTACTGTAGTGTATGCTATATCGGCAGACTTCGCTGTCTGTCCGTCTGTCACTGTCAGGCTGTATCTCATTCATAAACCGTGAAAGCAAGACAGTTGACATTTTCACAGATGACGAATTTCTGAAGCCGCTATATCAACAAATACAAACAAACAAATATTTGAGGGGGGGCTCCCATACAACAAACGTGATTTTTGACATAAAACGCAACGGTACCGGGATGTATTTTTTTTTACCATTGGCGCCATCTAGTGATGCAGTGATAGACTGGTAGCAGAGGTAAAATAAATTTTAACATTCACATTGCGTTTACAGATTGGTTGGTCCAGTGCCCATTTTAGGGTTCCGTACCCAATTGTAATAGTGGTACGGGACCCTTCATGCGCGAGTCCGACTCGCTCTTGGCCGGTTTATCTACTTAATAATTAACTTTTTTAAAAATAGGTAGGTATACCTACCACTTCCTTAAGAGAATATTTAATAATTAATAATAGTTATAGTTTGGTATGTTAGTATTTATGTATACCTAATACTTACCATATTTAAATGTGTGTTTACAAAAGGTTTACAATAATAATTTTATTGATCTTTAAAATTGCTTAACGAATAGAAAATTTAGACATTAATTTCAAAACTTGCTTGGCAGCTTTTTGATAAGTAATTTAAGTACCTACCCTACATAACATTACATTACTAACTCAAGTTCCTACCTACCTACCTATCTAAATAGTTTCATTGTTATTTCAGTGTCAAAAAGTGTTTCAAGTGGCTTCCGTCTACGGTTACCAGATCTCCGGATTTGCCCTGAGATCTCAGGATTTTTGGACATTTCTCAGGATTGCGGCCGGATTTCGCAAATCTCTTAAAATCTCAGGATTTTTAGAAATTTCAACAAAATACCAACTTAATTAAAGATTTTTTTAGTAAAAAGTATACAAACTAAAAATAATCATTCATAATTTTGCTAATTAGAAACCTACTAGGTACTGGTGCATTTTTTCTTGAATTCAATCAGCATTTCTGTACGACTGTATTTTATAGTACTTCAATAAATAGTGCTGGTAAGCGATACCTACTTAATCAGTTTTACCATACCTAATATTTAGTAACTTATCCTTTGGTATTAATTGTACAATTAAAATTAACCATTTGGTCAGAATCATTTGGTATCTTATATTAATCATTCTTTGGTAATAATTGCATAAAATTAGCACCTATTTATAACGCTGCACTGCCAACCCGATTACGAGTATTAAAATTGTAAATAAGTATGGGAAAAAAAACAAAGTGCGACAAAAACTCAGGATTTTTTGGTGGAAATCAGGACTTTTCTCAGGACTTTTGTTTTTTTCATCTGGTAACCCTACTTCCGTCTGACGCGGTAATTCCTAAGAATAAATTAGCGTCAAGATGGCGGGACCATCTCTCTGATATTAAAACTTTATATTGTAAGATTTAGTACCAAATTGGTAATATTTAGTACCTCAGTTAAAAAAATTAGTACCTCTTTAGTTTAAAAGATATTCACGAAAAACCCTGGTCCCGCCATTTTGACGTCAAGATGGCGGGACCAAAAAGAAAACGAACTCGGAGCTAATAATCACTTATGCACATATTTAGTACTTAATTGGTACCTCCCAAAACTGTAGTTAAACTGTGGATTATGTCGGGGAAAATAAATTGGCAGACAAAAAAGCCTGGTCCCGCCATCTTGACGCTTTGAGATTTTCTGAAATATCATATTTACGCAAGTAATTTCCTACCGGTGAATGTTTGTAGATTTTGTACTTATTTGGTACCTACGGAAAATGCTTCTTAAACCAATATTTACCTTATACTTTAATAGATATAAGCATTTTAATTCTACACAAAGTGTTTCAGCGAGGATAATATAATCCTAAAATGTACTCGATCCAGACTCTAGGCGTACCTACTACCTACCTACATACCGCCAAACTTTTTTTTTCTATATTTATTTTCTTTGACTAAATTATGGCCAATATGAATAGCCAGTATCAACTATTTTGAATCGGACGTGCTCATCGAGGGAATGGGTCATGCGCTAGTTTAAAAATAGTAGATTGTGTATACCTAGCAGAGAAAAAACTATTTTCCAGTGAGAGTGTTTTTGAATCCAGAGAGGAGCGAAGGATTCTAGAGTAGAATCCTGCAGAATAGAGTAGAATACCTCACTCGAGCGAAAAATAGTGTTTTGCTCCCGAGGTGAACATTCCACTTTTCATCACCCTCTATGACAAAATGAGTAGGTAACTTACTTTCACTTTTTATTTCATTGTTCACACCTGACAAATTCTATTAATACCTATCATTTTCTACCAAACCTACCATTTTCCAACAAAAGCTACTATTTTCTATCAATACCTGCCATTTTCTACCAAATCTGCCATTTTCTACTACATCCTACTATTTTCTAGCAAAAACTACCATTTTCCAACAAACCTACCAATTTCTAGCAACCTTACCAGTTTTTACCCAAACCTACCATTTTCTACCAAAACCCTCCATTTTATAAATATACTACAGGTACGGTTGAACACTCATCGCTCACCTATCAGACACAACCTGTTGCTTAACCTGCTCGGTCTATCACCCATCATCGGTGATATGAACTCTTTGTTGATTGAAACTTTTTTAAAATATCCACATTCCAAAAGTTAAATCGTACTATCGCCCTGTAACAGGGAGGGAAAACGCTCTGAAAATCCCTATAAGACTGTAAGACCTTACTTTTCGCCATAATGGGGAGGAGCACTAACGTTTTATCCCGGCAGATGGCGATGGTCGACCGATCAAGTTTGACATAAGAACTGTCAAATAGTATTTTTTTTCACAACTCTCGGCGTTTTCATTTATGTTTTAGTTAATGTTTAAATAAAATGCCTCAATGTAGTGCATCAGATGGCAAAAATAAAAGGATATTCCCAAAAGTCATGTAGCGCCTTTTTAATAATTTTAACACTAGAAAGACTCCAACTTGACTTCACAGTACAGGCGAGACCACAAAATTTAAAAAAAAGCTCAGTCGACTAGAGCGCCATCTGCTTACAGCTTTGCGCGTTCCACCTCATTGACAAATGTAGGTAAACCGGAAGTACCCTATAGATTTTGTTTCGAACACTTAAAATATGGTACTTCCGGTTGATCTATAACTACGAAAAGGACTTTCGGCGCGAAAGCGGAGACAACATGTCGTGCTCCAATTTTATTTTCGTTAAACTATGTTGTAAACTCGGTTAAATTGTGTAATTTTGGTGGAATCTTATTCAATTTAGTTCCGTGAATGTGCACAAGTGTAGTGAAAACAAAATTGAGTGTTAAACATAAACTTTCCGTCTTTCGCGCCGAAGATCCTTGAAGGTTATAGTAAAGTTGCCACCGCTTTACCATAGCCCCTGAATTGGAACTATAGGCCCGATCGGGCTAATTTCATGCAAAATACTTGATACTGGCAAGATGTACGACGCCGAAATTAAAGTAAGAAGAAACTTGAAATATTCTAAAACTTGACCCTGGCTATTCCAAATTGGCCGTATCGGTCTCAGACCGAAATAAATAAAAAAAACTACGAAAATTGTTAGATCTCAATATAGAGAAATAAAGAGAAAATCCAAAAAAATAAAAAAAAGGTAAAAGTTAAAGGTCGTCCTCATACATATACAGTTGGCGCCAATAAACTAGTCCTCCGAGTGGTATAGGCGATCATACAATTCAGATGACTAGCCTAACTGACACTCGCCACTGGACAAATGATACTGGCCATTCATATGGACCTCTTAGAAATAAAAAGTTTGGCGGTATTTTGGTAGGTAAGGTCAACTCGCCGAAATCCGCCATAGTTTATTTTCCGGTTTCATTCTTTCGATCGCCACAAACCGGTTTTTATCTTAAATGTAGTTTTTACCCGACTGCCGAAGGAAGGTTATTGTTATTCTTCAAATCGGAAATGTCTTTATAATTGCCTTCTCCATATGTTAGGATTTATACAACTATTTTTAAATGACGATTTGACGTTATTTCCCTCGGTTTTGGGGTAAGTTCGTCATGGAGTTGTTTTACATAGAAGTAGCTCGGTTTTAAGAGAAAATATATTTATTTTAAATGTAAAAATCATGGCTAAACTAATATTATGCTTCAATTTATTTTTGACGACCTCTGTGGCGCGTCGTGCGAGAGCGCGACTGCAATGCAGGAGGTTGCGGGTTCGATTCCCGCCGGGTGCAAGTATTTATGCTTAAAAATAAATATTTGTGTCTGGTCTGGGTGTCCTTCTATGTATAATATGTATGTATTTACAAAAGAAAAATAAAATAAGTATTATATCCGTTGTCTAGTCACCGTAACACAAGCTTAGTCGCTTACCACGGGGCTAGATGGCGCTGTGTGTTGTTCACAGAATTTATTTTATTTTTTATTTATTTTAATTTAATGCCCTAGATAATATAAGGTAGCATTTACAACTTATTGCACGTAAACTACGAAATGGGGTAAGTTCGCCATATTTTTCAAGACGGGTGTTCAATGTTTATTAGTTAGGTAGCAAATAATAATTAATCCATAAAATAGAATTAAATTTAGACTTAAATTTAACATTCTTAACAATTTAAAATTAGTTTCAATAGTTTCTTAACACTTAGAGCAAAATTACACATTAATTTATTCGTTTCTATAAAAATTGAAATCAAACACGGTTATAGTCATAATAGCCATTATAGTTATGTTGGGTTTTAAAAATACCTTTGTAGCCACTCAAACCTTTATTTCTCATTCTCAATCATACGCTACTTTTTCTGTTTATCATCTTTAATTCCATTTTTTTTCTAAAATAATAATATTCATTGGAGTTTATTAGGCTAAGTGAACATTTAATTTATCCCGTTAGAAAATTATACTTTGCCAGATGAAGTTGTAAATCTGTAAATTTATTGATTACCTACTGGCAAAAATGCTTACAAGATCTGCAATGGGGCAATACTAGCATATAAGTTATAACGGACATTCCATAAATTGTTAGACGGGATAGGTCGGGACATTAAAATTTTTAAGTAACTAAGTATTTCGTTGCAAAAATAATTCATGTAAAATCATATAGGGTTTTTTATTCACACATTTGTTAACATAGTTACATTTTCCCGGGTCTTAATCGCGTATTGGGAAAATGTAACTATCATATATAATTATTTCCGATTCAAAAACACGCAAATTTTAAGTCAATCTCACAAAAATTTGCATTACTGTGTGTTACTATGTATGTATACTAAAATGTGGTTACTACTGCACTCGACTCGACTTTTTTTTACTGTTCGTTGGATTAAAACTTGTTTTTTTTTTTCAATATTGGATGACCCCCAGCGACAAAAAAGGAACAAAATAAATCAACAAAAAAAAACTTTATATAAAAACTAAAAAGTTAATTACAACTGAAAAGTAAATAAAACTTGTCCAGTAGTCACAGAATATAGTTAGTTTAACAGTCAGGCATGCATGACCCATTATTGAAAAGGTTTGTCTAGCTAGATTCTAGATATTCAACGGTCCCGACTGTTAAACAAGCTATGTTCCGTAACTACTGGACTTGTTTTATTTACTTTTCAGTTTTAATTAACTTTTAAGTTTTTTTTATTTGAAGTTTATTTTAGCAGACGGTTTTTTTATTTTTATTGTTTTTTTATTTTACACTTTTTGTCAGCATTAGGTAATATACCTACGACGGTTAATTATATCAATGGGGTGGCACACGCAAAGCTGTGAGCAGATGGCGCTGGCATCGGATGATCTTTTTTTTTATGGTCCCCCACGAATGAAAACACCGATTTTTTTTTTCTTTCGGTCTGAGACTGATATGGCCAATTTGGCGCCGAGAGTTGTAAAAAAACACCTGTTTGACAGTTCTTAATTCAAATCTAAGATCATTCGACTAACGCCCTCTGCCGGGATAAAAAGTTAGTGTTCCTCCTCATTGTATTATAATCGCAATCATCATCTTCATCGCAATAATTTCATCGAGGGACTTATTATTTGAGGATTATTGAGTAGGTTGCGGTAGTTTCAGTATGAACGATTGCTAAACAACTTTAAATCGTAATAGATCCTAAATCATAATATCAAATGAAAAATGATTATAGACTTAAAAAAAGGATTACTCCACTCTATATAGTCTGTCTACTTCATTTTCTTTCTTTATTACAAAATGGCGCATGTTGGTCGCCATTTTGAATTTTATTTTATGTCACCTATCTAAGAACGATACCCTAATTAAAGCAATCCTTTGAGTGGTTTAGAAGATACGAGGGAATAAAGAATATTACAAACACACAAAGATAGGCGCGAAAAACATAAAAGCCCTTAATCGAAAGGTGGACGGAGATACCCCTAATGACCCCTATGACGGAATTCGGCGAATTGACCTTACATCATTCTAGAGTCTGACTGAATCGAGTACATTTTAGGATTATTTATCCTCGCTGAAACACTTTGTGTAGAATTAAAATGCTTATATCTATTAAAGTATAAGGTAAATATTGGTTTAAGAAGCATTTTCCGTAGGTACCAAATAAGTACAAAATCTACAAACATTCACCGGTAGGAAATTACTTGCGTAAATATGATATTTCAGAAAATCTCAAAGCGTCAAGATGGCGGGACCAGGCTTTTTTGTCTGCCAATTTGTTTTCCCCGACATAATCCACAGTTTAACTACAGTTTTGGGAGGTACCAATTAAGTACTAAATATGTGCATAAGTGATTATTAGCTCCGAGTTCGTTTTCTTTTTGGTCCCGCCATCTTGACGTCAAAATGGCGGGACCAGGGTTTTTCGTGAATATCTTTTAAACTAAAGAGGTACTAATTTTTTTAACTGAGGTACTAAATATTACCAATTTGGTACTAAATCTTACAATATAAAGTTTTAATATCAGAGAGATGGTCCCGCCATCTTGACGCTAATGAAAATAAGCTCAAAGGATGTGTTCATGTGTGCAAGGCAAGCGCTTTTGTTGTGTTGTTCGCTCAGTGTGGCTCAGTGTCTCAGTGTGATCGACGTCGCCGTCCGAGGACAGCGTGAAGTGAACCGATTTCTAAGTTCCCTATAAAACAACTGTTGATCTTGACAACAAAATCGCCGCTGTGCAGGTAAGCGATTGTTAGGTATGTAATTTGAAAAACTTAACTTATTATTGAATAGAGAAACGACATAATTATTGTAATCTACTATGACTAGTTAGTATTACTATGTTGTGGATGAGGGTATTAATAGCGAGGAATTTATTGAAACCGCAGCGGTACTTTTTGCAAAATTTGGTCAGAGTGGGTCGGACGGGTTTTTTAGTTCAATAAAACTGTTCTTCTTTGTTGGTAAACAAGTTTGAAGATTTGCTTTGATTCTTGAACTCATCTTTTTCAAGGAACATCATAATAAAGACTTACCTATATTGGGTAGGTTACCCAATATAGGTACCTAAGTAAGTTCTTTGTAACTTAATTAAACAAGTTAGATACCTAGGTAGATCGATTTCTATGAAAATATTATGTAAGAAACATTTTTGGTATTACATTTTCTGTTAAAAGTTTTCCTCTTTGAGTTAGAGACATGAAGTAGTTAAGCTTTTGCTGTCTGGTTTTCCCTTAGATGAAAACAAAAAACAGCTGATACGTTACCTAGTTTCGGAAAATGAGACGATAAAACTGCGTCTAGCTGACGCACTAGCCTCAGTTGTATGTCGAACCGTTGCCGCGTGAGCACGTGCTGTCACACTGCGATTGTATTTTTGAAAGCTAGAATGCCTTTTTACCCGACTGCGCGACGCAAAGAAGGGTTATGTGTTTATCAGTCTATGTATCTATGTTTGTTTGTTTGCATGTTTTTGCTTATTTTCAAATGCCTGAATCATTGTTAACGACAAATGTTTTTAAATTAAAATAATTTAACGAAAATGCATGTAGGTGTTTCCAGCTCATTTTTCCAATACGCAATGTTAGAAAATACCGTATCTATCTACCATTTTTGTTTTCATCTAAGGGTTTTCCCCGTGAAACAAAAGAAAGATGTTTACAGACATTGATTTTATTTTTTGTCAGAGGTTTCTTCGGTCAATCCTGAAGAAGAGACCAGTAGGTAAAGGTTTCGGAGACCAGTAAAGGTCTCGAAACGTTGAGCATTTAAACAATGCTAAAATAAATAAACATCACGGGATTAATTACCGAAAAATGAGTTTAATTTTCGCGAAAACAAACAACAACGAAAACCAGAAAAAAAATCTAGAGGTCGAGGTGAAATTGTAGAATATAAAAGTACCTACGTACCTACCTAGGTATACCTACCTGACGTTGTTTTATAAATGTTTGTTGTTAAATTAGGTAACCTAGTTAAATAAATAAGTACAGTAACAGTGGCCGGCAGATGCGCAGAAGTCGATTTTTCATAGAAGTCGCATGTGAAATGTACTCCGTGAACTTCCCCTTCCACCTCATTTTTTTTAACTTATCTGTCGGTTACTGTAAATATAGGTATATGTAGTTTATATATGATCGAAGGGTATATGAATGAATATAGGTACCTACCTACCTAGGTACATTTCTAAGGTTTGATGTGCATTTTAGGTACCACACGGTGTTGGTTGCTATAAAAAAAACAATACTTTAACTCTGGTTTGCGAAAGATATCCGTATACATAATTTGCCTTTTGGATATAAAACTTAATTCAAAGTCATTCATGGTCATACCCTAGTAGCAAAGTAGGTACAGACAGTTAGTTTACGTACGTCATACCGATGGGGAAAGAGTCAACGTTCCTGGTAACTTCAGCTATAGTAGGTAGGTTAGTTACACATATACCTATGTAAAGGAAACATTTGCATTATATGGACGATATAAGTACAGCTATTGATTCTGATTACCTAAAATAGTTTAAGAGCTTTTTTAGGGTACCATACCCAAAGGGTTAAAACGGGACCCTATTACTGAGACTTCGCTGTATGTCCGTCGTCGGTCCGTCTGTCACCAGGCCGTATCTCATGAAATAAAGTGTTCTTCTACGTGTTCTTATGAACTTATGACTATGACACAAGGGGCACTTAACATTCTTTCGAATGTAAGCAGATTAAATATTTAAAAGGCACAATATGTGCCTTAGTTCGAGTGCCTTGATGACAAATGCATAGCATAGGGGGAAAAAGTAAGTAAAAGCTATAGGTAGTAGATATAGGTGTTTACTCGAAGTTACTCCTTTCTTTTTAATAATTGTTATTTTTATTTAACAGGTATGGATCACGACGGACTACCACTATATCCTCATCGTCAGCTAAAGGCAAGATAGTTTTATTTATTGATTTAAGGTCTCTGCATACGTAACGTTTCCCGGACGGGACGTGTCAATTTCTACATACAAATATCCCGTCGGGGCGACGACCATGGAGGGGATGGCACGGGATTTTTGTATGTAGAAATTGACACGTCCCGTCCTGGAAATGGAAATGGAAAGGTACGTATGCAGAGACCTTAAATTACAAATAATTTCGACTTGACATGGAGCGGGTAGTGAGTGGTTTACATTCCACGTACTAGTATAGCCGCTAAACTCAAAATCCCTGTTGGGTTCATCGAAAATTGTTGATTATTTCATGAAGAAATGTTGTTGATTTTTTTGTGTGTGGATGGATGTCACCTACATTCTACATTTTGGTCTCTTTTCAAGGCAAAAACTTCTTTTTGGTTCATAGCCTATCCAAATTTTCGACAAAAAATTATTGTTTTGGTGAAAATGTGGATAGGCTTTCAACACACCATTTGTCCCTTCGATCCTTCGTTTGGAAACTGTTACTCCAACAGTGGAGAATGTCGGAAACAATGTCGCCTACAATCCATACACAATTTTTTTAAACATCATTGTGTCATTAAATAATCAACAATTTTCGATGAACCGGACATGGATTTTGACAATTACATTTCAGCAATGCCTAGTTGTAGGAGCTCTTCGTGAAACAAATTTAAAATTAAATTTGTATCCGGGAAGAGCACCTGAATAATAAGTACCTATCGGTGCTCTTCGTGGATAAGGCTACGAGGCTGCTATTCATTCATAGCCTTATAAATAAACGTGGAACGTGTAAGGTCGGAGTAATTTTATTTTATGTAGGTATACCTACCTACTCTCTTAACTTTGAAAGTTCTTGTCACGGAAAAAGACTAAGCATGTTCTCATTACTCCGCCCTTACTCCACGTTTATTAATAAGGTGTTTTCCGGCTCGGTGTTTTTCCCGGACTACATCGTAACTTACATAACCCATAACGTACGCTCGAAATTTCATTCTGTTTCCTGTAAAAACTCGTCCTATGTGGTGGTTGGTGTGTAGTTTAGCGAATACATTTTGTGAAAATTTTGTTGTTGAATTTTAAGTTATGGCGCAACAGCATTTGCAGGTTAGTTTATTTTGCTGCATGGTATAGAATAGATATCAACAGCTAAGAATTTTACGGACTTTAAATAAATACATTTTGCAGGACGTTACACACAGCTCAATCTAGCCTCAAACTAAGCATCTAGGTTTATACTATGGGTACTATCTTCTTCTTCTAATCTTCTTCTTCTAATATATAAAATTTCCATGTCACAATGTTAGTAACCGTACTCCTCCGAAACGGCTTTACAGATTTTTACCAAATTTTATAATGCGTATTCAGTAGGTCTGAGAATCGGCTACTATCTATAATTTATAAGGCAAAACAACGTTTGCCGGGTTAGCTAGTAGACGTATAAATTTGGATACACTACATATTTAAATTACTTACTTAACCATAAAAATCGAAAATTATGGGAAGGTAAGGTTAACTGAAGGATAAACCCTAAAGTGGCTCAGAATACGGCTTTTAAATTTTGCCTATCATATAAAATAGGTTAGGGTTGTGAATTATGTATGTACCTACGCTGTTTTATTAATAGTTTATGTCGTAATGATAGGCATTAAAGCATGAGTGTATGTTAATAAATCAACCTTTAGGAAGTTTCACAAATCTATTAATGAACAGTTACCAACGTTTTATAGAACAACAAAAAATTGCGACAAGGCTTTAAAATGGCGGTACCAAAATGAAATATAACTTCTCTCGCATTTCACGCCAGCGTAGTTTTTTCCTAGAGTAGAGACAGACCTAAATATCATCGGTACTTACATATCGCTCGATATCGTAACGTGCGAGATTTGTCAAAGTTCTTTGTAATTGACAAAAATTTACGCGGGATTTCGAAAAATTATATCGCGACTGATATTAGAATTAAGAGGATAGTCTCCATTCTCTTTCTCCATACAAACGTAGTTTACATTTTCCTCCCTGGATAAAGACATTAGAGCAAATATGTTTATGCCATAAAACCTGTATCTGTCATGGTCATGACAATGCTTCTACCTTTTTTTTTTTTATTTTCTAATTAAAATAATAATAAAAAATAATAAAATGAAAAAAATAAAAAGGTAGATGCTTAATCATGCATGACAGATAAGTATAAGTTTTATGGCATAAATAAACATATTTGCTCTATTGTCTTTATCCAGGGAGGAAAATGTAAACTACGTTTGCATGGAGAAAGAGAATGAAGACTATCCTCTTAAGGTCAAAAAATATATCATCAGGAGAGATAGTACTCAAACGTTCATCCAATTGTGCCATTTGTGTAAAAAATCCAAACAATGGTCTAAAATCATTTAACTAACCTAACCAACCAACCTAAGTTTTATTTATCTAAATGTTTTGATCTTTTAATTTATTTTCTTGTTGTTGCTTTATAGCAAAACAAAAAATGTTGTATTTCTAACAAAAGGTTTATACCTAGTAAATAAACAATAAGTTTTTTTTTTACAAGATCTAACTTTAGTTATGTCAGTTAAGTTTGTTTCGCAAGACTCCTCTCGTGAAAAGCACTCAATGTAGGTATTAGTAGGCGGCAGCTTAGTTGAAACAAAATGGCGGATGCGCAAAAGTCGATTTTTCATAGAAAGCGCATGTAAAATGTACTGCGCGAACTTTCCCCTTCCACGAAAAAAAATTTCAATTCGTGCCGGTCACTACACCTACTTTTATTACAAGTATTTTTTAGAATTCCCGTTGAAGTTAAAAAAACTTTATTCCTGTTTTTTTTTTTCAGAATGAGCCAGTAGGCGTAGCTCCAATGGTGCAACCTCAACCTTCAATATTGGGACCTTTGCCGGTGCAACAGGTGAATATAACTCTTGACTTATCTAGTAATGCTAGCCATTTACAAAAACTCATATAACCGGTATTTAATTTTTATCAACGCCCTATACCTACGTAAAAAGCTTTTGTTTCCGTTTCGATTCTTTTAAGTTCTGTATCAATAAACATCTATTTTGGATTTGGAGCACATCTCAAAATTCCTGTTAGGTTAATCGAAAATTGTTGAGTATTTCATGCATGACGGAATGTTTGTTTTTAATAATAACATTTTACAATTTTTAGGTGACATTGGTTCAGTCCTACATTTTAGTGCAGTTTCCAGACAAATATTAGGTATGTCGGAAAATGTTGAGTAAGGTCCATCCACATTTTAACTAAACCATCATTTTTTGTCTAAATTGTGGATAGGCTTTGAAACCTACTTATTAGAAGTTTATGTCTTGAAACTACACCAAAATGTACAAAACAATGTCACCTACAATCCATACACACAATAATATTCAAGAACATTATGTCATTAATAAAATAATGAACAAGTTTCGATGAACCCGACAGGGATTTTGAGTTTAGCTCCTCGTTAGCTCTTATAAGGTGCTATGGGTGGAAAAGCGAGTCTATGTCACTAAACAAAATAAATTCAGTTGTACATCTTCTTTAGGTGTAATACAGGTGTAAAACTGAACCTACGCAAAGTATTTGTTGGAAAGGCTGTATGTATACATTACTTTTGATTGCCCCTCACTATTAAGCATCACATTTTGTCTGTGGTCATTTTGTCTATGTCAATGACGTTCGTTGCCACTTTCACTTCCTTCCTGTTAGATTTGCGTGACACCATGTTTTTTGTCTTTCTCTGTGTACTCCTCCGTATTAATTAATAGTTATCCACTTAATCTAATGATAGATTTGTACCACTATATTGTGAAGAATAAAGTGGTTAAATTTACCGAAACCTATTTGTGTTATTTCTGCACTGCCATCATAAACTGCGCATCTGAACTCTCTCTGCATAATAGGTTATGCGCCCAGGGGTCATAATTAACCAGTTATTGTGAGATGGCATCTACTGATCGAAACGTGCAGCAAACAATGGATTCTAATACTGGAAATGGCACGACGAACCCATCGCCTGTGTCAAATTACCCTGAAATGGAAAATGGTACCGGTATGGGATATTCTACATACCACGTGGAGAAATTGAAAGGTTCGGCAAATTATTTATCTTGGAAATTCTGTATGAAGAATGCATTAATACTGGAGAAATTGTGGACATGTATTAAAAACCCTGAAAACTCGGATCCCAACAAGGATGAAAGGGCGTTAGCCCGTCTAAATTTGAGTTTATCCAATGATCTTCACCAATATGTTCGTGAGGCAAAAACAGCCAAAGAAGCTTGGGAAAAACTTTCGTCTGTATTTGAAGATAAAGGTCTTTATAGACGAGTTTTGCTTTTGCGTCAACTTCACAGAGTACAATTAAAACATTGCCAAAATATGAATGACTACATAGGCACTGTGATGACTTTAGTTTCCCAACTTTCGGATATTGGAAAGAATATTGAAGATGGAGAAGTAGCTGAGATCTTACTGAGTGGACTGACAGCGGAATACGATGTACTTGTAAGTAGCTTGGAAACTGCTTACATTGGATCTACTGTTTCAAGTGAATTTGTTAGAACAAGACTTCTACAGGAAGAATATCGCAACCAAAATAAACCAATAGATGGTTATAATGTTGAGAAAGCTTATCTTGTGAAGCGGAAGAACTTCACTTGCAACTATTGTGGAAAAGCAGGACACATCAAGACAAAATGCTTCAAGTTACGGCGAGATAAGAGAACGAAATTAGAAGAAAAGGCTTTTGTTATTACCGAGACGGCTTTGAATGTGTGTCAGAGTGATTTTGTAGTGGACTCTGGTTGCAGTAGTCACATGATCAACGACAAGAACTTATTTACAGACTTTAATAATAGAAAAAGTTTTGTGACTATCGCTAACAATGAGCGACTATCTAGTGAAGGCTCAGGTAATTTAACTATTCCTAATTCTAATATTAAAATTGAAGCTATGCTCGTTCCGGGACTGTCTACCAATCTTCTCTCAGTCAGTAAATTAGTAGGATTGGGTTATGTACTTGTGTTCAACAGAGAAGGATGTCACTTTTATAAAGAAAAAGATAAGGTTACCTATGATTATATGTGTGGTACTTGTACCAAGGTAGGTTTTGCATGTGAGGTGAATGGTATTTATAAATTGGGTGATACTGGTGTTATCCATCACATCGCGCAGCCACTGGGGTGCTCTTCAGGCTCTCTTAAGGATGAAGTTAAGGGGACACAGAGTGCAATGTTAGTGTCAGCTTCAGTATGGCACAAGCGGCTTGGACACTTGAGTTACGGAGGTATGTGCACACTTCGAAAACAGCATGCTCTTATGTTTCAGAACAATAAAGAAGATTTTTCAAACTGTACTGCTTGTTTGAAAGGAAAACAGGTTGCTAAACCGTATCCAGTTGATGAAGCAAAGCGAGCTGCTGCGGTACTCGAATTGGTGCATTCGGATGTCTGTGGTCCATTTGCTGTTGAAAGTTTGGGCGGCGCTAAATATATACTAACATTCACTGATGACTTCAGCAGAAAAAGCTGGGCATACCTACTTCAACACAAAAATCAGGTATTTAATTATTTTCTTTTATTTAAAAACCTTGTAGAGAAACAAACCAATGCTAACATTAAAGTTTTTAGAAGCGATGGAGGTGGAGAGTATTGTAATAATAAACTTAGTTCCTACCTCAAATCTCATGGTATTTTACATCAAGTTACTGTACCTTACTGCCCTCAGCAGAACGGTGTTTCAGAAAGGCTTAACAGAACTTTGATTGAAAAGGTTAGATGCATGCTACAGGAATCTGGTCTCAGTCGAGAATATTGGGGAGAGGCTGTAATGACAGCTATCTACTTAAAAAATAGGAGCCCCACAAAAGCTCTAGACGGAAGATTACCTGAACAAGTGTGGACTGGTTCTGCCGTTGACCTTAGTCACCTTAGGATTTTTGGCTGCATTGCCTATATGTTAATTCCTGAGCAAAGGCGTTCTTCTAAATTAGATTCTAAATCAAAGATGTGTATATTTGTTGGCTATGGGGAAACTACTAAGGGTTATAGATTAATAGATCCACAGGAACCTCGTAAGATTATTTACTCGAGGAATATATCTTTTTTGGAAGGAAAGTTTTATAAAGATTTTAATAATTTGAAATCTTGTGTTATGTCTTCAGATAGTCAAATTGATATTTCAACTATTAATATATTAAATAAAAATGACAATTATAATTTATTAGAAAATATGAATAATAATAATAATGAAATTTTAAACTATGACTCTGAAAGTACAACATTAAATGAATTGAATGAAAGTAATCTAATCAATGATGCTACTATGCTTTCAGGTGCGGATTCGGAGTACTGTACTGGAGATGATGATGATGAGAGTGCAACCAGCTCGGAGCATAACAGCACCTTGAGCTGTAGCCCTTCTCACGGTAACGTAATGTCACTTCGAGGGGAAGCATCGGAGCCTACGGCAGACTTCTTGGTACCACAGTCTAATGTGGACTCTGCGCGACCCGTACGTAGTACACGTAATGTCCTACCAGGCAGGTTTGCAGATTATGATCTTTCTTTATTAGTTCAAAATAAATTGGAACCTCTTTCTTATGCTGAAGCTATGTCTTCTAATGATAGCGACGAATGGCGTCTTGCTATGCAGAAAGAATATGAGGCCTTAATTAATATTGGTGTTTGGGAACTAATCGATCGTCCACCAAGCACAAACATAATTAAATGTAAGTGGGTTTTTAAGATTAAAAACGACTTAGAAAATAACGTGAAGTACAGAGCTCGTTTAGTTGCTCGTGGTTTCTCACAGAAGCAGGGAATTGATTACAGTGACACTTTTTCTCCTGTGGTTCGTCACAGTACAATACGAACCCTATTTGCTATAGCTAATGAATTTAATTTATATATTGATCATTTTGATGTAGAAACTGCATTTTTAAATAGAATGAGCACATCTTCATGGAACAACCTGAAGGTTTTAATAATGATAAAAATAAAGTTTGTAAATTGTTAAAAAGTATATACGGACTTAAACAAGCTAGTCGTATGTGGAACTTGAAGGTACATAAACTGTTAACAGATAATGAGTTCGTACAAAGTAAATTAGAACCTTGTGTTTATATTTGTAAAAGTAACAATGAGTTAACAATAATTGCACTGTATGTTGATGATTTTTATGTAATTTATAACTGTTCTTCAACTAAAACAAATTTGTTAACTATTTTACAGAAAGAATTTACTGTCAAGGATTTAGGTAATCTTAAGACCTGTCTAGGTATGAATGTAATTCGTGATAAAGCTAAAGGAACATTGATCTTAAGTCAACATATGTATATTGAGGCAGTATTATCACGATTCAATATGGTTAAATGTAAACCTGTATCTACTCCTATGATATTGAACTGTAAATTAAACACACCTAGTGGTGATTGCTTAGATGATACTAAGTATAGGTATAGAGAGCTACTAGGTTGTCTGATGTACTTAGCAGTTTGTACTCGACCTGACATTGCTTTTGTATGCAGTCAGCTGAGCCAGTTTAGTCATGGTTTTGATATGTCTCATTGGCAAGCGGCTAAGCGTGTCTTAAGATATTTAGCAGGGACTTTAAATTATGGACTATGTTTTTATAGGACTAATGATTTAAATATTACTGCATTTGCTGATGCTGATTGGGCCAATGATATTATAGATCGTAAATCATACACAGGTTTTGTGATTAAACTAGGCAATAGTACTATTAATTGGGAAGCTAGAAAGCAAAGATGTGTGGCTCTATCTAGTACAGAGGCAGAATACTTGGCAATAGGCGATGTTTGTAAAGACTTGTCATTTGTGAGAAACTTTTTGAATGAAATTCTAAAGAGAATGCCTCGTATAATAATTTATAACGATAACCAGAGCGCACAGAAATTGTTAGAGTCGAGAGAATTTAATCATAAAAGAACTAAACATATAGATATAAGGTATCATTATGTGAAAGATATGGTCAATAATAATATCCTTAAAGTAGAATATTTGTCAACACAGGAAATGATCGCTGATGTACTGACAAAGCCCTTGAGTTCCATTAAACATAAGTATTTTACTGGCATGTTAAATGTTATACATATTGAATGAGTGTATTTATGTAGAGTTTTTGTAATGTTTTGCTTGTACTGTTGTGTTTTGTTCCAAGTTGTGAAATGTTACTATATAAGTACCCGATGTTATAATATTCAGTAATGTATAAGGGGAAGTGTTGGAAAGGCTGTATGTATACATTACTTTTGATTGCCCCTCACTATTAAGCATCACATTTTGTCTGTGGTCATTTTGTCTATGTCAATGACGTTCGTTGCCACTTTCACTTCCTTCCTGTTAGATTTGCGTGACACCATGTTTTTTGTCTTTCTCTGTGTACTCCTCCGTATTAATTAATAGTTATCCACTTAATCTAATGATAGATTTGTACCACTATATTGTGAAGAATAAAGTGGTTAAATTTACCGAAACCTATTTGTGTTATTTCTGCACTGCCATCATAAACTGCGCATCTGAACTCTCTCTGCATAATAGTATTCTCGGAAAATAACATTTTAAATTAAGTAACGAAGTATGTTTTTTTATCATAATATTGAGCTTAGATTCCGTAGGTTATTAATTACATACGTTCCTTTTAATTAAGAACATATCTAAATATATGTGGAATTCTCCTTTCACGAATTATAAAAGAAATATTTTTTGTAACGATTATTTGAATTGGCATCACGTAGCAGAAATAGTAGAGGTACTTACTGTTGCCGTAAGGCAAAAGTTAAAACGCACTGTTAACACCTTTTATTATAAGTTTTATCAGTCGGTTACATTAATCATCTTCACAGCTTATTATTATACTCGAATTATCGTCATTTTCGTTACGATCCCAATCCGGTCTGATTCGAGGGAACCTCGTCTCTGTTCTTTCCCGCGCCTGGCGGAAGTGCCAAAACGAATAAGTCGAATAAGTCTAGATTCAATCGTAACTGAATCAAATACTTATACAAATAAAATTAAAATATACTTTAATTAATTAATTAAATATACGCATACATTACAAACCTAGAGAATGATCAATTTAATAAAAAGTTATTAAATTGATCATTTTCAAATCTTTTTTTTTTAAATCAAAAGGGTCACTCAACATTTACATCAAAATCATTCCATTTTCAGTTTCTAAACCAAATATTATTAATATTAGTAACGACCCACGAACTTTACAAAAATACCCTTAATTACATTGCAAATCTACGGGTGTACCGAATTGTATCAGTCTATTTTTATAACTTTCAGGATATTATCGACTTCCAGACTGGAAGTCAAACACAGATAACGCAACCAACAATTTTTGGAATAGGTACTAAGATAAGAAGTTTAGTACCTATAGCAGTGACTTATTGTATTTGTTAGCTATTTTTGTCCCCTGCTAGGCAAATGCCTTCCTTTAGTTCTTTCAGACATGCGCAACATTCACATTTGGCCAGTCATAATAATGGTTCTTTCATATTACAAATACTTTATTATAAAACCAAATTTTGTTGAAATAACTTTGTAGGGTTATTGTTTTTTTTTTGTTCTAAACATCGAAATGGGTACCTACATCAACAAAATGTCAATTATTTCAGTTGATGGATTATCTATTTGTTTATCCGTGGCGCCTACCGCCTGTCTGTCTATCCATGCACTTACGTACCCTACCTACTTAAAACTAATGAGTAAACCTGCCTATCATGTCATATAAAACTATCGCCTCAAACACCTTGATGGTGTTTTACCTACTTTTATATACCCACCTAATATTTTATTCAATGTGTATGTATACTAGTATTTATGTTTAGTAATCATATTCAATATTTATAGCTTCATCTATTCTATTCTTATGAATATTATTATTTTATTTAAATATGTACTAGGTATGTAATGTATATTATATTATATTATAATATTACCTACATTTTAAATACGCTCGGGAAAGTGTGACTTCTGTGGAGGAGTGGTATATTGGTTCACCTTTTGTAAGTGAAACTATTTTTTTTTTTTAAATCCATCTCTCATCTTCATCTGTTATAAAGAATATGTGGACAAACTTAATTGGCTAACAATATGTTAAGTTAGGTTACATAAATCGTGTTTTATAAGCTGTGTTTTGTTCCAAATAAATAAAATAAAATAAAAAAGTAAAAACTTTTCTTTTTGTCTGGAATCGTCTTCAAAAACTTTCCAAAAACTACAATCAAAGAAAATAAATGAGGATGTTTCCAGACAAAAAGGAAAAGTTACACAACTTTGCCATCAACTTCATTCGATCGATACGGACGGTTCCTTATGTTTTTGAAATAATGTCGTTTAGTCAAAAAAAAAACTAGGCGCCTTAAATGACCGGCCAGATGTTGCGGTAGACAAGGATAAGCGGAAGAAAAAAAAACCGGCCAAGTGCGAGCCGGACTCGCGCACGAAGGGATACCATTAACACAAAAAACCACGTTTGCCCCACAATAAAATTGAGTTTACTAATTCTGTTTTTTGTTGGAGCGGCAACAGAAATACATCATGTGTGAAAATTTAAACTGTTAGTTATTAGATACAGCCTAAAATTACAGACGGACGAAAAGCGGAGTCTTAGCGGAGTCGGAGATATATAGCCGCTAAATTTATAAATTCATGTCGGGTTCATCGAAAATTGTTGATTATTTCATGATGGATTGTTGTTGAAACTTTAACAAACATTTTAGTTTCCAGACAAATAATGTCGAAGGGTAACGTGTTGAAGCCTATACACTTTTTAGACAAAAAATGACAATTTTGGCATACCATTTTATCCTTTGGGTATGGAATGGAACTAAAAGTTAAGATCTTTTCCCAGCAGGGAAGTGAGTGAGTGTCAAGCTCATCTCTACATCTTCGTCAGTGATATACAAAGTATTTATTATTGTCGACAGCACTCGCTGCTGGGTCCCGAGAACACGATAACTACGTGCCAGTTCTGCAACGCGTCCATCAAGACTGCTGTCAAGTATACAACCACGGCCAGGACTCATATTGCAGCAGCACTTTGGTGCACTATTTGGTAAATATAAATCTATCTATGTATATAAAAGACTAGCTGCGTCTCGCAGTTTCACCCGCTTAAGTCCCGATCCCGTGAGAATATCGGGATATTCTAGCCTAAGTAGCCTATGTTACTCAGGTGAATGTAGCTTTCAAATGGTGAAAGAATGATTGAAATCGGTCCAGTAGTTTTAGAGTTTAATCATTACAAACATTCGACGCACACAAAAAAATACAAATCTTTCCTCTTTATAATCTTGTATATAAAATTTCCATGTCACGGTGTTAGTTACCGTACTCCTCCGAAACGGACGAACCGATCTCCACCAAACTCCACATGCGCATTCAGTAGGTCTGAGAATCGGCTACTATCTATAATTTATAAGGCAAAACAACGTTTGCCGGGTCAGCTAGTCTTCTAATATATAAAATTTCCATGTCACAATGTTAGTTACCGTACTCCTCCGAAACGGCAAGACCGATTTTTACCAAATTTTATATGCGTATTCAGTAGGTCTGAGAATCAGCTACTTTCTATAATTTATAAGGCAAAACAACGTTTGCCGGGTCAGCTAGTATATTTATAGATAGACGACGATTTTAAACTCAAACTGGAAGTCTTGCATTGAACTTTTGGAGAAGAACAAATACATGCCTACATACTTACATATACTATTCCTACCTCGGTACATGTATTAACGCGAAAGCTACATTTAAATAAAATATTTGCTTAGAAGAAATGAGGGTGTAATAAGTTTTATCAACTTGACAACTGGAAAGCATACCACGTATCAAAAATTCGTACAGTGCGATATTTCCGTATTCACATGCGATTAGAGGGCCTTAGAGGGATTAGTGTGAAAATTTTAATATAGCAAACGTTAGATATTATCAGAGTATGTAACCATTTATGGTTACGGTTTATGGTAACAGTATTTAAGAATGTAACCATGTATGGTTACATTTTTCTTATCTAATATCTAAGCACCTAGTTCTAACAAAATGATAACCTTTTGCCATTAAAATACAGCTGTCTATTGCCCTTTACTTAAAATGGCAAAGTACCACTCCCTCTTGCTTTATCGTGACTTTTTGTAGGCATTAAAAATAATAAAAAATGCGCATCAAAAACTACTTGTTTTCTAAGACACATCACATTACTGAATACTATCATAAAATGTATGGAAAATTGAATAGCAACCCTAGAGGATGTAAGGTGAAGCTTCCATAAAAAGTTTCGCGTTACCGTGATAGTTTGCGTAATATGTCCCATTATGGGTGCGGAATTTGCGCAAATAAATTGTGTGTCATAGCAACCACAGAATGTGTTGTTAATGCGTGGTGTTTTGAATTAATATTTTGTTTCAGTTGCCTGTTCTGTGTCCCCTATGGGTCGGAATCATGCAAAAATACCGACCACTATTGCCCTAACTGCAACAGGTATTTGGGAACATACCAAAAATAGGCGATCGATGATCAAACAATAAGGAAGAACCAGCATTTATTGAGTGGTAATTAATCTTAAGGAAAACCAAATTTTAATATTACTTAATATTCATATTTGTTGTGCTTCTGTTACGTTATTATATGCTTATTATAGTTTTGTATGCACCTATCAATATTGTAGTACCTACTAGCATTATAAATGCGAAAGTTACTGTTTCCCTGTGCATCCGAGATCAAAATCTTATGATACAAAGTAGAGTGGATTAACAGATTTTTCTTTGGAATCTGAATAAGGGGTTTCGAAATATTATTCTGGGGGATTTATAACCACAATACCTGTGTACTTGTCTTATTGAGCGCGCAACGATGTCAAGTGCGATATAGATTCGGATCTATATATCAGTGGCACGGAATAAATAACAATAGAAGGAAGGGGCATGTGGGCGTGGCGCGTGTGCCATACATCAGTAGATCAGATGTACTGACTCGCTTCATGTTTGCTAACACATTGTGACATTGACACATTGCTATGCCCTTTCTACTATTATTATATTCCGTGATCAGTGGGATTACTAGGCACTATGTTTCTTCGAACAACAATTTCTGACGTTCGAAACTTAAAACTTATTTGAAACTGTAGAAGAATATTTTCGGTTAAAGTTAAACGAACGAAAATTTCGTAAATTACCTTGTACTATTTATGTATTCTGTGAAATTAAATTACGCAATAGAGTAGGGCCTCACGTGAAGTCACGTGTGAACATGTCAAAAAACATTTTCTAAACGAATTTCTAGAACGAACCTAGCTTTAATTATCCCTAGCTTCAAGTACATTCTCGTTTACATACACGCAAAATTGTGTGGAAAGTGAAGTTTTATATCACGTCCGGGAGTCCCGGTATAGGCGCCTTTCAACATTACACACAATTTTCGCGTCTAAGCAAATGAAAAAGCATTTGTTAAGAAACTCATACTAGAGGTACAGACCGATTTGTCGCGATTTCCAAGATCGTGTGATTGCATTAGTGCTTTTTTTTTGTAATTTTGCTTACTTTTTCAATATATATTCAAATAAATATGATAATTTTATAATATTCTTGTTTTTTCTTCTTCTATGAAATGTTCAAGTTCACGGGTCTTTCAAACCCTGAATAAAACCTCAGACCTATTTCCTTGTTAAATTTAATAAAATATTCTACTTACATTTACATAATACAATACAGATATGTACAATCTGTGAACAATTCATGATAGTATCCTAAATTATGAGTTATATACCTAATTGAAAGTTGACAATAGTTTTCAATTAATGTAACATAAAGCTTATTGAGTGTACGTAACAGTTTGGCTGGTCAACAAGGCAAGGAATTCCAGATTAGATATTTTCAAATAGGTATGGAAACTATATATATAATAGAGGAAAATCCTTGGTAAGAGAACTAAAGAAATCGTTAGAACAAAGCAACCAGAATGTAATCTTGTTAAAGAAATTACTGAATGAGAAGGACATAAAACTTACAGCAACACGTACAACCCCTAAAGGTAAAGCCACAAAAGGTCTGAAAGTAAAAGCAACAACACAAAAAGACACCAAATTGACACCTTCAAAAACGCCAGAAACTAAGAACACTCCTAAAAATACACCAGGTTTTAATAATGATGTCGCACAGAAGAAATGCAACAAGCGCAATGAAAGTAATACCAATACCATGAACGTAAATCATTCTTCAAAGCAAATAGTAGAAAACGAGAAACCTGACAAGAAGAAGAGTGAGCAAAATATAATCGAACATACAATTAATAACGACATAAATAGTAATGGTAATAATACAAGTACATCTAAATTTGAATCGTTGAACATAGATAAGGTATCAAATGTAGAAGTTGGAAGAAGTTTATGCTTGGGACACAAACGGAAAATAAACATGCACAAATGGACAATACACAAATAAATGCGGACAATGCAGTAACACGAATAAATAATACGCAAATGAACAATGATGCAGAAACACTAACAGCTACAATAACTAATAGAGATCGACAAAGAATTCTTATAATAGCTGATGATCAAGGACGTAACACTCAATATATGCTCCAAGAGCTGATGGGTAATAAATTTGAAGTAACATGCTTTTGGAAACCCGGTGCTACAATGCAAGAAGTACTACTAACGGAGAGGGCTGAAATAAGAACACTAAACAAGAACGACTTCGTTATTATACTAGCAGGAAAAAATGATACAAATCCCTACAAATTTAAATTTAGTATTCAATATTTTATTAATAACACCACAAACACGAATATCTTATTTACATGTGTTCCATACAATAAACACCTTAATGAATCAAAATTTAATTATGAATTAAAATTCAACTGCTTAAGCGGTTACACTTGCAATAACTTTGTGGCTAATAACTAAGCTTTGTGGATATAACATCACCATATCGACTACCTGGAGGTACCTCTTTTCTGCTTTATAAGTGCCAAATTCTTGCAAGGGAATTACTCCGTCTTGACAACAAAATTAGGTTTAATGATTACATAATTAAAAAGGCCAGACTTTGCCAAGCTAAGCAATTTTTCGACAAATATACTCAAACTGAATTTAATAACGAAAACAGTATCATGCAAATACATGTCTTGGATACCCAAGAGGGTGATAAACAGGCTGATGTCGTACCAAATTCTTCAAAATGTTTTCGTTCGTAATCAGATTAAAGTTTTTCATCAAAATATAGCTGGCCTGGTTAATAAAGTGGGTAAATTAACCATAGCTCTACATACGCATGAGAATAGTATTGGCACTGTTGATGTCATAGGTATTACTGAACACAACATGGTAGATAGTGACACACAGACCTTAATGTTAGAAAATTTCCAATTAGGTTCATACTTCTCCAGAAAAAGTCGTAGTGGAGGATCATGTATTCTTGTGCGCAAATCACACACATTCATAAAAATTCCAGATATAATTAAATACTCCATAGAAGGCATAATTGAATGTTCAGGGATAGAATTAACGAATCTTGGTATTTATGTCATATGTGTATATCGCCCCCCAAAATATCTAAAAAAAGACTTAGAGCTGTTTCTGGATATACTGAATAAACTTTTGGATCACTACACCCACAAAAAACAAAAAATAATTTTGTGTGGTGATTTCAATATAGACTTGTTAAAAAAATATAAATATGCCAATGAATTTCATAAAATTTTGTCAGTTTACAACTTAAAGGTAGGTGCAATGCAACCCACACGCCTAAGGTCAGGTAAGTGTCTTGATAATATTATTCATAATATAAGAGGTAGTACAACATTGGTTATAGAACTTGCCCTCTCAGATCACACTGCTCAAGTAACAACATGTCCGGTAAAATCATACTGTTTACTGAAGCATTGGTATATAGAAAGACGTGATTACTGTAAAGAAAATATTGCCAAATTTAAGCAATGTATTAGTTCCCTCAGTTTTAATGACATCTTTAACTGTGACGATCCAAATAAGGGTTTTGACATGTTTTACGAATTACTTAAACTATTTTACTATTTATGTTTTCCTAAAATATTAATTAAGGTATCGACTGAACGTAAACCGAAGTGGATTAGTACGGGGATAAAGAAGTGCTGTAAGCGAAAACGTCAGTTACAATGGCTCTCCAGACGTTTTCCTACAGACAAGAACAAAAATGATTATATTGAACTATCGAAAAGATTAAAGAGAGTAATCAATTTGACACAAAAAGCACATAATGCATAAGCTATAGCCGCTTCCTCAAAAAAAAATAGGACTACCTGGAATATAATTAATAGAACTAAAGATAATATTCCTAAAAATGAAATTGACCAAATAAATATTGAAGGTAACCTGGTAAGTGACCCCATTACCATTGCAGAGGCATTTAACAATTTTTTTTATTGACAAACCTCAGAGTAATAAACATGACACATCTATTCGTGTTCCGATATACCCTGACTCTATTTTTATGGCACCCATAACTCCACAAGAAGTAAACAAGATTATTAAAAATCTTAAAAGTACAAATAGCACGGGTTATGACGGTATATCTACAGGACCTATAAAGGTAATTTTTATGTTCATCTCTCCGGTATTATGTTATCTAATTAATTTATGTATTCTCAACGGCGTTTTCCCTGAACAACTTAAGATCACTCTAGTAAAACCTCTATTCAAGAAGGATAATAAGCATGACATGGGCTGTTATCGCCCAATTGCATTGGTACCAATTGTGTCAAAAATCTTTGAAAAGGTAATTTCAGAGTCTCTCTACTCGTTTTTTGAGCATAGAAACATGTTAGTGGATGAACAGGCAGGTTTTAGAAAAAATAAAAACATTGATAAGGCAATCTACCACTTCCTTCAAAATGTAATGGAAAATATCGATAAAAATATTCCTGCGTGTGCTATCTACATGGATCTAACAAAGGCGTTTGACTATGTTGATCATGACACACTGCTAAATAAACTCGAAGCATACGGAGTTAGAGGAAATGTTTTAAATCTTATAAGATCATATTTGACAAATAGAATACAAGCCACACAAATAACTAAAGTATGTACAGAAACTAAAAATGAGTTAACCTACACTTCTAATTTTAAGAAAAATGATTTAGGTGTAGCCCAAGGAAGTGTCCTAGGACCATTACTTTTCATAATTTACATCAACGACCTTCCAAAAATAACTACTAATAAAATGGTACTCTTTGCAGACGACAGCACTGTTATTTTTAGCGGATAAGGTACTTTTGGAAAAAAACATAAATGATACTCTAATAGACATAATTAATTGGCTATCTGTAAATAACTTAAAAAATAATCTATTAAAGACGAATTTAATGACATTTAAAATTAGAATACCGAGGGTTACTGACATATCGATTAAATATGATGGACATAAAATAGATAATATTGACGATACAAAATTTTTAGGACTAGTTATTGACAGCGATCTTAGTTGGACATCGCATATAAAAAAATTTAGTGCTAGAATAAATCAATGCATATGCACTCTATATGCTGGGTAAAAAAGTTAATAAATCCACACTTTTAACTGCTTATCACGGTAATGTTGCGTCTATACTTAGATACGGTGTAATATTTTGGGGAAATTCCACGGATAGGGATGTGGTGTTTATATCGCAGAAGAGATGTACCTATTAGAGCAATAAGTAAAATAAAACCAACAGATAGTTGTAGACCTCACTTCTTAAATCTGAAAATTTTAACCTTTCCTTGTATATACATATACGAAATATGTCAGTTTGTAAAGAGCAATTTAAACTTGTTTGGTAAATGTAACAGTGAGCGCTATAAAAATAAAATTTGCCATCCTAGGCGCATGACTGCATATTTTGATAAAAGTGTTTACTGCATGGCACCAACGATTTATAATCACTTACCAGACGAACTGCTGGAAGTTGAATCCGCTAATTTATTTAAACACAAACTCAAACAATTTTTATTACTTAAAGCCTACTACACTGTAAATGAATATCTAGATGACAAATTTTAATGAATATTTTAATTAATTAATGACATTATAATAATATTTTTTCTGGATAGTTTGAAATTTTGTTGAATAATTTATTAGGTATGTATAAACTTTGCATGCTGAAAAGCAAAACACGGCATGAACAACTAATTTTTGTACCTAACAACTGTAAACCTGTGTTTATGCAAATAAATATTATGATTATGATTGGTTTAATTGTAGAAGTCTGTCGTAGAAATAGACTAAACTCACATGCAATATGGAGATCTCTTATTCAATCAAGAGACGTATTGGTTGATGAGTGCTCGCAAGTCTGACACTAAGGCTATATTTCCTTGCCGTTCTTGAATTTTAATTTATCATCGCAAGTAAATCTATTGAGAATAAGAAAACGTTCGACTCACACACGGAGATCCTTTCTCCATTTCTTAAGCAAGATATTGGTCAGTAAATGCTCTCACGAGCCTAGCTCAGGAGACGGCAGCAGCGTCCCGCTATTAGCCTGACTGACTGGCTAGTAAAATCTTCATTTTTCTTCTTTTTAGGGTTCCGTACCCAAAGGGTAAAAACGGGACCCTATTACTGAGACTTCGCTGTCTGTCTGTCCGTCCGTCCGTCCGTCTGTCCGTCTGTCACCAGGCTGTATCTCATGAACCGTAATAGCTAGAAGGTTGAAATTTTCACAGAAGATGTATTTCGGTTGCCGCTACAACAACAAATAAAAACAAAATAAAACAATTATTTAAAAGGGGCTCCCATACAACAAACGTGTTTCAAAAACTACAAGGGAATTCTAGTACGATGTGAGGTCGCTTCTGATTGGTCGAGTCAAATCGAGTTGGTCATGGAATTCAAAATGGCTGCCCTATCTGTCAAATATACTAGTCTGCCTGCACTGACCAAAGAGTTTCTTATAAGTTTCAGATTTTCTTTGAATCAAAGTTGTTGTAAACCATTTTAGGGTTCCGTACTCAATTGTGATAGTGGTACGGAACCCTTCGTGCGCGAGTTTCGCACTTGGCCGGGATTTTTTCAATATAATGGGGAAACTATATCGAGTCACGTGGCTAGGTATCTCGAATCAAGCAACATTGATGAGTGCCACAAGAGCCTAACTCGGG